>VMDO01004529.1:0-123945 GCA_007922755.1 Pedetes capensis
TTCTATAGATTTCAAAAATCCAAAAGGATTTTGAAAGTTTTTATCATAAAGAAATGATACATTTGAAGAGATAGATATATTTAACCTCATTTAAACATTACATGGTGTATGTATGTATCAAAACATCATGTTATCCCATCAACATGTACAATTTCAATGTTTTTATATATCTGTTAAAATAAATGTAGTTAGAAAAAGATGATGATGTGCATTATGGACTTACAAGCTTTTGGTTTACTTCTTGCTATTATGCTAGATAGAAGGGCACAAATATCTTTCATGTGATTATAATACAATCATGATTTTCATTGCCTAGATGTTTATGATGTTTCTTTCTCTTTACAACTTTGCAGTGTGTCTAACTTCTTTCTGTTCCTCTTTGGCCAGTTAAATGAAGAGTCTCCAAATATTTGTAGTAGGTTTTCAAATTCTTTCTCTGTCACTCACTGCTTTCACTATAATTAGTCATGAATTTGATCTTGGATATCCTATTGCCATTGAAACTATTTCTAAGGCTGAATTGTTTTTCCACAAAACTGTTTTTTCTTAGTGTAGGGTTAAAAATGTGAGAGTCATGATAAACATATTTCTCTCAGCTTATACATTCAGATTTTACTCATATGATTGATTATATTATCAGATATGGGAGATATATAATTATATAGGTATATGATTAACTATTTTACTGATTATATATATTGATTGATTATGTATAGTTTGCAGTTTAAAGGCCCCGTCGGTCTGGGCTGACCTTCCTTCTTGGATCGCATCACTGTGCTTCACAGAGGCAAGAGGGAAGCGAATATGTTGTAGTAACACTAGGTATACCTTTTAGTGGTCAGAAATGTGTTTTTTTATTTTGCCACTCATGGTGTGGCTTTGCATAAAATATTATACACTTGATGGGCCTCAGGTGCCTCATCTGTAAAGGATTAAGGTCCCTTTTTATAGCATAATTGTGAAGTTAAATGAATGAACCTTGTAAAGCATATAAAAAGTATTCCATGAATGACATTTATGGGTCTTCTGCAAACACGGCTGCTTTTCCTGGAATCCAGTCCTGCTCATCTTGGAAACTAAGCAGGGTCAGCCTGGTTAGTCCTTGGATGGGAGACCCCTTGAGAAAGCTGTAGGCTTGGGAGAAGGACCTGCCAGCCCACTTCCAAAGCAATCTGCCATTGGAAACCCTATGAATAGCAGAGAAGCATTGATAATAGTGCTGGACATGGCAGAGTGTCAGGGAGTGTTTCATCTCTTGTGTATAGGGTCACTATGAGTTGGACCTGACTCAGTGGTACCCAATAACAACAACAACAACAACAACAACAACAACAACAACAACAACAACAACTGCAAACATGTCTTATTTTTCTCACCTGTCTGGCACTTGCTCTCTAGTACTGCCTGGCTTCTCGCTCCTTCTTTCTTCCTCTTCCAGTTAAAATTCTACCCATCCTTCAAGGCTTATCTAAAACATTACTCTTCATGAATAATTCTTGAATAAATTTTCCCACCTCAGACCCCTCTTTCTTCTGACCTATATTATTTATAAATTATTCATTTCTGTTTTATATCTCTGGCCACATTCTATTTTGTATTATAGCTGACTGTGTTTATGTCTCATTTTCCCTCCTAGATCATAAGTTCTGTAGTCAGGGACCATATTCTCTTTGTCTTTGCTAAAATACCATATGCCACAATGTTATGCTCATTATAGATACTCTATTAATATTTATTGAATAAATGATTGAAAAGCATATTACTTCTCTCTCTCTAATGCCAGATTTATAATTTATTTTTTAACATAGGACATCTTTCCTTTAAAGCCCTAAAAGATTCAGGAAACTCCACATGACCATAACTTTTTTCTTCTTTCTTAAAAAAAATACTTTTCCTATTTGTTCTTAGTTTAATCAGTTTAATAATTACTGCTATAACTATATTTAGAGAAGGAAAGCAGCAGTATAATTTGAAGCATGTGTTTATTTCATCTTTAATAGTTAATACTGGTGAGTTTACATAGTATATCCATAGATTTTGGGCTGGAGTTTAGCTCAGTTGGTAGCATGCTTTCTCTGCATGGTCTGAGGCCCTTGGTTTGATTCCTAGCACTGCAAAAGTGGGAGAAGGACCTGGAAGTCCACTCCTGAAACAATCCCAAAACAATCAGCCATTGAAAACCCTATGAATAGCAGAGAAAGCTCTGACATAGTGCTGGTCATGACACAATGTTGTGGAGTGTTTCATTCTGTTGCACACAGGGTCTCTATAAGTTGGACCTGACGGCACCTAACAATAACAACAAATCCATAGATTTATTTGGATGGCTTTTACTCCTCTTCTCCCTTCTGTTCCTACTCATTATTATTACTATTTATACTTTACTGAATTTACTGAAATGATCACTGATATTAATTATTTAAAAAACACATTGCAGGCTGAAAGACATAGATGAGGCAAAACCTAACTGATTGGCACCACCTGCAGTATTGCTGCCAAAGATATGCATATGTAAAATTCATTGACAGGGACTTGGGGTTCAGCCATAGATTATATTTTCCTCATTTGACAGATGAAGTCCCTGAGTTTAATAGGGGCTGGGTGACCTTTCCCAAGGCCCGTAGCATTTCTTTGTAGAGCAGTCTGGAATCCAGGTTCCCAGTCATCCCAGTACAGATCAAACTGGGTGATCCTGAGCTGGTGAAATACGTAAACAATGAGTTTTAGAATATAACATTGTCTGTGGGTAGAATATGATGTACATTTCAAAGGACATAAATTACTTTGTATTTGACATTTGTTGTTATTGTTAGGTACCCTCCAGTTTGGTACAACTCATAGTGACCTTATTTACAACAGAACGAAACACTCCATGATTCTGTTCCAGGCATGCAATCTTTTTTATGTTTAAACCCATTGTTGCAGACAGTGTGTTAATCTGTCTAATTAAGGGTATTCCTTTTTTTGTTGTTGTTGACCTACCTTTTTCCCAAACATGATGTCCTTCTTCAGGAATTGGTCCCTCCTGACTACATATTCAAAATAAATGAGGTGCAGTCTAGCCATCCTTGCTTCCGAGGAGCACTCTGATTGCACTTCTTCCAGGACATATCTGTTGATTCTTCTGTCAGTCCATGGTATATTCACTATTTATCGCCAACACCATAATTCAAAAGCATCAATTCTCCTGTCTCCCTTATTCAATGTACAACTTTCACAAGTATATGAGGCAATTGAAAATACTATGACATTAGTCAAGTGCACCTTTATCTTCAATGTGACATTTTTACTTCTCAACACTTTAAAGAGGTCTTTTGCAACAGCTTTTCCCAAAGCAATGTGTCCTTTGATTTCTTGAGTGCTGCTTCTATGGGTGTTGATTGTAGAATTAAGTAAAGCAAAATCTTGGACAAACTCAATCTTTTCTCCATTGATCATGACCCAGTTGTAAGGATTTTTATTTTCCTGATGTTGAAGCACAATCCTTACCGAAAGCTATGTTTTTTGATCTTCATCAGTAAATATTTCAAATCCTCTTCACCTTTAGCAAGCAGAGTTGTATCATCTGCATAACTCAGGTTCTAATGAGTCCTCCTCCAATCATGATGCCATGTTCTTCTTTATAAAGAACTTCTCAGATTATTTCCTCAGCAAAGAAATTGAGGAGGTATGGTGAAAGGATACAGCCCTGATGCACACCTTTCTTGACTTTAAACCAGGCAGTATTTCCTTGTTCTGTTGGAAAAACTGCCCCCTGGTTCATGGACTGATTCCTCATGAGTACAATTAAGTGTTTTGGTATTCCCATTCTTCACAGTGTTATTCATAATTTATTATGATCCACACAGTCAAATGCCTTTGTATAGTCAATAAAACACAGTCATCTTTCTTGTATTCTATGCTTTTGGTTAATATCCATCTGATATTAGGAATGATGTCCCTGGTTCCATGCCTTCTTCTGAATCCGCTTTGATTTTCTGGAAGTTCCCTATCTGTATACTGCTGCAGTTGCTTTTGAATGATCTTTAGCAAAATTTTTCTTGTGTATGATATTAATGGTATCATTTGATAGTTTCCACATTTGGTTGGATCTCCTCTCTTGGGAATAGACACAAATATGGATCTCTTTCAGTCAGTTGGCCAATTAGCTATTTTCCAAATCTTTTGGCATAAACAAGTGAGCACCTCTAGTGCTGCATGTTTGTTGAAATATCTCTATTGGTATTCCATCAATTTTTGAGCCTTGTGTTTTGCCAGTTCCTTAAGGCAGCTTCCACTTTTTTCTTCAGTACCATTGGTTCCTGGGCATATTCAGCCTCTTGAAATTGTTGACCATCCACTAATTCTTTTTGGTGTAATGACTACATATTCCTTCTATCTTCTTTTGATGTATCCTGTGTTATTAATATTTTTCCTGTAGAATCCTTCATTATTGCCACTTGAGGCTTGAATTTTTTCAATTCTTTAAGCTTGAGAAAAACAGAATGTGTTCTTCCATTTTGGTTTTCTTTCTCTAGCTCTTTGCACATGTTATTACTTAGGTATGTTAATTCCTGTTTCTGTGCAGATTTTAATTGTAGATATGTCATAGTTGCTAGCATGAATTTACTTTTTAGTGCCTGGAACCAATTATTCTAATGTACAATAAATGAAAACTTTGATGCTAAGTTATATCTTTAGTTACATGTTGCCTATCATTTGGATGCAATTTAGTTAAAAGTTTAATATGGATTTTGTTTTTAATTTGAATGAAAACTTGCAGTTCTTCAAATTGAAAGTGATTTCAAAAAACTTCAGTGATATTTGATTAAAGCAGATAAATCCCTTCTGGGCAGTATGCTAGAATTTTCTTTACTATTAAGTAAAAATGTATTTTCTTTGGTTTGACTAATTTGTAGATAGGAGGCCAGGAAACTCATTCTCTGGCCCTCTACCTTTCACTCTTGGAGTGTAAACTCAAGATTAATCCTGTTTTGGAAGTATTTCCATGACTCATAACCAAGGGAATTTAGGGAGTCTGAGGTAGAGTCTGCATCTGTAGAAAAAGAAAGGTCAGCCCTAAGTCCCCACAGCTGCTGTCCCAGCACTGAGAGGCAACTTCTATCTCCTTCTTCTTATGTCAGCTCTAAAAACTGAAAGGCTGCTGGCGTGAGACTCTTGGACTGGTTTTGCTTTTTATCCACTCCTTTCCCTTATACCGCCGTTCACTTTTTGATTTGTTGCAGCATAGTTTCATTATTTTCATTCTTACATTTAATGTAAATGGAATAATACAGTACAGTCCTTTCTTTGTGTCTGGCTGCTTCTGCTTACTAGTTTTGAGATTCATCCTTGCTGTGTGTATCCGTAGCTCTTCATGTTTTTTTTTTTGTTGTTGTTCAGTGTTACTCCATTGTTTGAATATACTACACGTGGCTAATCCATTCTCCTGTTCCATGCTATAGATTTTTATGTATATATTTTATGCCTCACCACTATTTTCTCATTTTTTCTTTTCATCACTTTTGAATGAATGTGCCAATCTGTTACAGTTGATTCTTTCCCCCAGAATCGAATTAGGTAACCTCTACATACACAATTATTTCTTTAGTTGAGGAAACTTTTGTTTTTTGTTATCTTTGATTATTGCTTGTGTTCCACTTACTCTCTCTTCTTTGTGAGGGCACCAGTTGCCCATGTTGATAGTGCCTCCTTTGGACCTCTGTGACTATTTCATTTTTCATAAGTTTTATTTGTGTATACTTGTCCTCTTATTAATGAATACTGCTTCAACTTCTTATTCTCTGCATCACTTACCTTCTGTAACATCAATTATCATTTTATTGCTGGCAACATGGACTTGATTTTGTATTTGTGTTTGATTTGTATTGAAATCTTCCTTAACTTCTTTTTATATTGTAATTCTTTTCTCCCCCCTCTTTTTTGTTTTTTCTGTACTAGGGGGTTGAACTCATGGCCTTGCACATGAGACAAGTGCTCTACCACTGGGCTACATCCCCAGCTCATTTTTAATTTTGAGATGAGGTATTGCTAAGTTGCCCAGGCTGCCTCTGGCCTTGAACTCATGATTCTCTTGCCTCAGCTTCTCGCATCACTGGGATTACATGTGCACACTGCAGTGCCTGGCTCTAAGAGGTCCTTTTCGAGAGTGGGAATTAAGAGTCAGAGAATTTAACCAACTAGATGACACATGAGTCAGCACTTGATATATCTAGAACTAATTTTTCTCATTGGAATGACCCAAATCCAAACTCAAAAACCTGCTTTGTCCGCTGGTTGCAATGTTGCTATTGTTGTTGGATGCCATTGAGTCATATCCGAGTCATAGTGACTCTCATAGGGTTTTCAATGGCTGATTGTTTTGGGATTGCCTTGGGAGTCGATTGCCATGTCCTTCTCCCATTTTTGTGGTGTTGGGAATTGAACGCAGGACCTCAGAGACTGCAGAGCTGTCCTCTACCAACTGACCTAAATCCAATAGTCTTCCTTTACTAGCCAACATATCTGATATACAGATCCTCTTTTGCTCTAATTTCTTTTCCTGTGTGTAAGACATATAAAACATGATCTTAAATCATGTTGAAACTTTCCTTTGAGCTATTTTAAAAATTGGTATCTGAGTTACTGGTTAGCAGCAGTTTTTGTGGCAGGTCAAATGGTAATTTCTCTTGAATGCTTCTCCAGAGAAGTTGAGATTATCATCTCTTACCTGTTCTAAAATGTCAACTGTTCTGATATAAACCAAAGCCAAAGCTTGGCATTTTAGCTCTTGTCTCATGCTACTGCAGTTTGATGGTAGTGTTTTAAATTGTCATATTTATAATTTTTTCTCAGCATTTTAAATATTAAACTTAACAAGTAAACTTCATGAGTAGAATTAAGGATCATTGGTTTTATTAATATGCCTTTAATAGCAATTCAAAACTAGTTTTGCTTTGTGTTTTTTAGCTTAATCCTGATTATCGAGATGCCCAAAATGAAGGAAAAAATGTGGTGAGTAGAATTATTTTTCCCAAGAAATCTCAAATGTTGCATATTATATTTTTATAGAAACAATTTGAAAATTTAGTAACAAATCATAAGATTAGGGGCTCTGAGAGAGATTCTCTGAGTAGAAGATATGGTTCATAGAAAAAAACCCAAAATATGACATGACTTAGATTTAAAATGTCCAATAATGGGCAATTTGGAGATTGCTAACAACTTGAAGGCCATTTATGATAGTATGTTAAAGACTGCTTGCATCCAAGCGGTATGGTGGTCTAGGTTTAGTTTCCAGAAGTGCACAGAAATTAGGAAGGAGGAAAAGAATTATGGCCTGATATTAAAATAGGAAAAGAGTATATGCCTTTTAGATTTAAAAGAATTTGAATCCTATTTTGGGAGAGAAATAGAAACTTTAAGCAACTAGATGACTGATTTTTTCTGATTTTTTAAAAGTATACTGTTGGAAAAGCATCACATTTTTATTTTAAAGCCAATTTTTAATGGAGATATTTGTTCTTATTTACTCTGTTTATTCCCTCATTTGTAAAGAAGATGACTTCATGGTGGCAATATGACTTTTTTATTCAATCAAACTTGTCCTGACAAGTTTATCTAGACAAAACTTCTGGATGATGTTTTGGATTTTTAATAAAACAATTTGACTAAGTATTTTGATGTCCTGTACACAATAGTCAATTGTGTTAGTAACAAAGCAATCTTTTTTGAAGTTTATAGGTCTTATTACTGCATCATTTAAAATTCTACCCTTCTCAGGAAGACTAAATCTTGAGTATTTAAGATGATAGATGTGTTAATTAACTGATTCAGCCATTCCACACTGTATGCATATACTATAACATCATTAAGCACCCCATGATTATATGTGATTATAGTTTGTTAAAAAAATTAAACAAAATAAAAAGGCTAACTCTCCAATTGTTTTCATTTTTTTCCATGTATATATTGGCCATTTGTATGTCTTCTTTTGAGAAATATCTGTTGCGATCTCATTCATTAATTGAATTATTTGTTTTTTTTGTTATTGAGTTGTGTTTCTTATATATTTTGGATATTAACCCCTTGTAAGATACATAGTTTGCAGATATTTGCTCCCACTCTGTAGGCTTCCTGACTCTGTTGTTTCCCTTTCTGTGCAGAATCTCTACCGTATTTGGGAATTGAACCCAGAGCTTAACACATACTTTGCAAGCACTCTGCCACTGGGTTGCACTTCCAGCCCATTTTTTACTTTTTATCTTGAGACAGGGTCTCTCTGTTATGCATGCTGCCTCTGACCTCAAAGTTGTAATCCTCCTGCTGTATCCTCTCAAGGTGCTGGGATTACAGTTGTAAACTGCCACACCCAACTGTGCAGAATCTTTTTAGTTTGATGCAATACCATTTGTCTGTTTATGCTTTTGTTGCCTATGCTTTTGAGGTTTTATCTAAAAAAAAAAAAAAAATCGTTGCCCAGACCAATGTCATATAGTATTTTCCGTATGTTTTCCAACATGATGGTTTTATAACCATCAGAAAAATGGGAATCTAAACAAAAAAGAGATACAGTTTACTCAAGTTAGAATGACTATTATCACAAACACAAAAAGTAACAAATGCTGGTGAGAATGTGGAGAGAGGGAAACTCTTATACATTATTGATGGATATGTATGGTCATTATGAACACATTATGGAAATTTCTCAAAAAATTAAATATAGAACTACAATATGATCCAGCAGTTTCACTACTGGATATATATTCCAAAGAAAATGAAATTGATATGTTAAAGAGACATCTGTACTAGTATGTTCACAATAGCCAAGAAATGGAATCAACATAAATGAAAATGTGGTCCATATGTACAATGAAATACTGTTCTTCCATAAAAAATATGAAATCCTGCCATGGATGACATGGAGGGTCTTAAGTGAAATAAGCTATACACAAAAAGATAAATACCACATGATCTCACTCATACGTAGAATCTGAAAAAGTTGATCTCGTAGATTTTGAGGATAAAATGGTCGTTCCCAGAGGCTGGTGAGAATAAAGAGGAGAAAAGAGAAAAAAAAAAAAAAAAAAAGGAGAATCAATAGGTACAAAGTTACGTAAGACAGGAGCCAGAAGTTTTGTTCTGCTATTCCATACAGAGTGAATATAGTTAATGAAAGATAATGCATTATATATTTCAAAATAGCCAGAAGAAAGTATTTTGGATGTTCTCACCACAAAGAAATAACAAATGTTTAGGGTGATAGATGTGCTAATTATCTTGATTTGATCATTACACAAACTATACTTGAAATATCACTTTGTACCTCATAAATATGTACAATTATTGTGTCAATCTAAAATTACAAAATAAAAAAGTAACCCCCATAAGATCTTACCCTTTGATAGAAAGAGTTGAATGTTTAATTAAAAATGACTACCATGTTTGCGTTAGTTCACAGCTTCATGTTTTATTTTTGCATGGGGAAAGTGAATCAAACCAGAACTGCTGGACCTGATTTGACCCTGTTTGATTATCCTTTTCATTTGATTATCAGGATTATGGTAGAAATGAAGTTAAAATATCAGACCATTGGCTCAATGACAGCTTAATTTGTATGAAAATGTCTGTAACCACAGAGGTAGGCTTATTTGACCAATTAGATCTGTTTACATTTCAGTTTTTTCACCCTGGGTGGGCTGTTCTTCCCTTGCATTTCAAATGGCTGCCCTAGGATTGTTGGAGTCTTTCTTTTCTATAATTTAGGAAAATGCTATCAACAACTAGGTTTGAAAGCTGAGTATGAAACATGGTATCTTTGGTTCTTCTTCCAGCTTGTCAGTGGCCTCTAGCCAAAGACTCCCAGGAATATGTTGTTGTTAGGTGCTGTCGGGTCGGTATCCGACTCATAGCGACCCTCATAGGGTTTTCAATGGCTGACTGTTTAGGGATTGCCTTGGGAGTGGATTGCCAGGCACTTCTCCCATTTTTGCGGTGCTGGGAATTGAACTCCGGACCTCAGAGACTGCAGCACAGCGCTCTACCAACTGAGCTAAATCCCAGCCCCCCAGGAATATACCTATTGTTAAACAAAAGGGTTAATTACTGATTTGGGGGAGATTTACACACACCTGGGGAACTGTGAGGTATCTCAGTGAGAACATGTTAGAAAGGACTTATTGTAGGATTTGGTACCACCCTGGCGTCTGATCTCATCAGATCTCAGAAGCTAAGCAGGGTCAGGCCTGCTTAGTATTTAGATTGGAGATGCCTGGGAATACTGGATGCTGTAGGCTTGTGAGAAGGACCTGGTAGCCCACTCCCAAAACAATCAGCCATCGAAAACCCTGTGAATAGCAGAGAAGCACTGACATAGTGCTACACATGGCATAGTGTTGGGTAATGTTTGTTGTGTTGTACATAGGGTTTCTATAAATCAGATCTGACCGGATGGCACTAACAACAACAACCAAAGGTGATTTGGGGGAGAATTTAAGGATGTAGAACTTTGCTGTGGCTAGGAATTCTGTTAGGAGGAGCAGATAATTTTATGATTGACATCTTATTAGATTTTATCTATGGGGACAACAGGCTAAAGAAGCTGTAATCATTCATGTCAGCTGTGGGAGAAAGTCATTTTTTGTAGCTTGGACATTATTCATGTTTTTTTCTGATTTAAGACATGATTGGGGAGAGGTCTTGTTTTTATCTAGATTCATCATGATTACAGTGGTCTTGTCTGATTTGGGTGTTCTGTGAAATCATTCATGTTCAGCAGAATACCATGGTGTATGTGAGAGCTGGATATCAGGGGCTGATTTCTTTTTCTCAATGTTTATTTTTATAATATTCTGTGTGGTGTCTTCAGCATGGTGTAGGGCCAAGACAGACTTCCTTCTAGCACCACAATTAATGTGTGTGACCTTCGACAAGTCAGATAGCTTTCCTGAGACTCAGTTTCCTCACCTGTATAATGAGATGAAGATATTTGCCCTACATACCCCACCTATGTGCTATGAGGATGAATGAGGTCAGACACATGGAATACAAGACATGGAATACAAGATGTCAGTGGGCTAAAGCTGTAAGTTGCTTTGTTCAAAGGGGATTATAGCAAAGCTTCATGTTGAACAATTGAATTACATCTCTGTGTTCACCTCCTTTCTGCTACATACTGGTGACGCTGCTGATGATTCTGGGTAGTGGAGAGTGGGAAAATACAGAGTATGATGCTTTATGGAGCAACACAGAAAATATAAATAAGTAATAAATCCATAGTAAAGTTCACTCTTTGTGCTTATTAAGCCTTTCATTTGGCTTGATAGCTTTTTTTCCTCTTTATTTCAAAACATGACTTCTTCATTCACCTCTAAAGGTGAGTAGAACACTTCTGTTTAAGCAGTTATCACTGCATTACTTTAATTGTATACAGGACAGAGCATTTGCTCTACACATTTATGACTGGGTCTCATCTGTTATCTCAGAGACAGCCAACTTCAGGCATTTGATTTAATATTTTTCCTCTCTGGAATCCCTAGCTTGAGAGTAGAGAAAATTAAGCTATGGAACTATAATGCTAGCAGTATGACTTCTCATTTTATAGACCATTTACTACATAGTAATAATTAAGTTTCTGTCTAAAGAAGAAAGCAAAGAAGCAGTTAGAGTTTATCTCCAGCTTGTGAAATAAATCAATTTCCCAAAACAGAATGCTGTTTCACTTCAGATCTAAATTCCAGTAATGCTGAGTTCACTGTGACTATGCTAATTTTTTCTTTCCTAATTTTCTCTATGTTGTCTATTTAATGCTCAGTTAAAATTTTTCATGTAACTTCGAAACCTTATCAAAACATTGCCTTCCATATTTGAAGTTCCAGAGGTTAATGCATGGTGCTGCAGAAATGAGGCAGTGTGTGTCAGAGCTCCCATTAAGATCCAAATTGCTGTATTTATTTTTACAAAGAGTCTATTATTTCCAGTCTTACAAATGTACAGCATCCACAGGGACCTGGTAAACACTGGAACCATGTCAAGCCTAGCTGAGAACCTGACAGTCATTATTTCTTCCTGAAAGGCTGTATCTTTTCCAATGGCTCTATGAAGGGGAATTTTTTGGAATATTCTGTAACATCGTCCATATTAACATTCCTATATTTATGTAAAAAAATTATCTGATTTTTTCCTTATTCATCTGTATTTATTCAATACTTTATTTTTAGCATAGCAGTCTCCATTAAAATTTGGTAAATGATGAAAAGACTATATGAGTGAATTGATGCTTGAATGCACATTGTTGTTGTTAGGTGCCGTCGAGTTGGTATCTGACTTGTAGTAACCCTAGGTACAACAGGTGAAACAGTATTGTTAGTACTTCTCTGCTATTCATAGGGTTTCAATGGCTGATGGTTTTAGGGAGTAGGTTGTCAGGTCCTTCTCCCAAGTCCACAGCGCCTGGTGTTCCCAGGCAGTCTCCCATCCAAGTACTAACCAGTCCCGACCCTGCTTAGCTTCTGAGATCTGACAGGATCTGAAACCATGGTGGTATGGCTATTGGCTGAATGCATATAATGTATGTTGAAATGACCAAATCAATTTAAGACAGTAGTATACAAATTTTAAAGTACTTTAGAATCCTGTGATAGGCATGATCTGAGTTTTTGAGGGAGTATCTTTTGCTTATGCTCAGGTCTCATAATCTCTGCAACATTAGGCCAGATAATTCTTTATGGTGGTGGAAGTCCTTTGTGCTGTAGGATAATTTAGCAGCATCTGTGACCTCTACTCACTAGGGGCCTGCAGCAGTTCCCTCCACTAGCCCACAACTGTGGCAACTAAAAATGTGTCCAGAAATTGCCAACTTCTCCCTGAGGGGTAAACTTTCCCCTTGTTTAGAACCATTGGTCTAGGTGCATTCATATACATAAGCAAAAATATTCTGGGAACCAGCAAACTGCTGAAAGTGTTCTTTAAGTTCAGTTCTGCAGAGTTTGGTGGCTGGTAACAGATTCTGAAAGACTCTCAGTTTTCTTTAGTACTAGATTCTGAGAGAAGACTTCTTAATTTCCTTGAATTTTACTATATGTTCATCAGTGGTAAAATGCTAAGGAAAAGGAAGAAGAAAGAGTCCTGTTAGGAATCATTCTGGGAGTAAGGGTTTGTTAAGCAAGCTTGCTTGGCAAGAGAGAAAGCTCATGCAGCTTTAAAGGGTAACGTGGTGTGTGTGGTTACATAAAGCAGCAGTGGGAGCTGGGGAGGGTGTGAGCGCAAACCCAGAGCCTGCTCATCATTATGCTGCTGGCCACACACTGCTCAGCAGACGCAGACATTGTTTCTTACAGAATGTCTCTGGCTCCCAACAACAGAATTGCGACGTGATGTTTCTGTTGAAAATTTGATGACTCACAAATGAGTCAACCTGGAAGGTGTTCCAGGGACCTCATTGCTGCGTACCGACAGGCCCCAGTACGGCAGAAGGAAGGGGAGCCATTAGTTTTCCTGGCAGCCTTGCGGAAGGGAATGTGTCTGTCTCCTCATATAGCCTGGGAGCTGTGAGCCCTTCCTTCTCTGTGAACAATGCCAGAGGGGTAAGAGCGTAGTAGAGGGGTTAGCATTCTGAGAGACTGCAGTACCCTAAATTGAGCATGTTTTTTAGTGCTCCCTGATGTTAAATTTGATATCTCTTTAAGCTCAGTTGGACCCTAATATAGTTTTTTGATGCAAGAAGGAGACTGTTGTGTTTCCATAATTTCATGTAGGGAATTTCTTTTTTCCTTACTTAAAAATCAGTGAAGGTTTGTAAGCAAAGACCACAAGCACAAAATTTTAAAAAGAATTGTCTTCATGTTATGAAGATATTGACTTCTGTATTCTAGATTAATATATTAAAATTATATACTTATAATTCATTATTCAGATTTCCTTAGTTAAAAGTTTCGAGGCTCTAGCTTGAAGTTTGCTGCTGAACTTCATTTATTTATTTATTTATTTATTTATTTATTTATTTATTTAGGGAGCCATTCTTGAGGAGTTAACCCAATGCCTTACACATTGCAGGTGCTCCACCACTGCACTCCTAGTCATTTATTTATTTATTTATTTATTTTATTTTATTTTATTTGGAGACAGGGTCTTGCTAAGTCACCAGAGCATGAGAGCAAATTACCAGAGTATGAGAGATTAAAAACAGAATGCTTAAGAGAGCAGCACTGTTTTAAAAAAACAGTTAAACATGTTGGAGGCTCTTACTCACACATAAACAATTGTTATGCTATTTATAACTGGAATTTTTCTATTTATTAAAGCTATTTTTCAAGGGCCTCTGGGAACTACTTAAGGGTGGTATAGTACATTCCCACTTATTCTGTGTAATTAAAATAAAACCACAGATCTTAAATACTATCAGTAATTCAGAGTGGCCTGTTTTAATTAACCCTAATTAGTGAGATTTTTACATGTTTGGAAAAGATTCTCACTGTTGCAGGTATAAGAATGTCAAAGCAGAGAGGCTCCTGATTGCTCTGGTTGGGCCCCACAGGAAGATATTACCTAGGAGAGTAACAGGAGGCCCATCTCTAGGAACCTAGATCTAATCTCTTCTTATAAATCCAGAAAATTAATTTCAATAGATTCCAAAAGGGGTGTAAATGGAGGACTTACCTCTCCTAAATGGACTCACAAATGACTGATATATAAGCCATAATGCTAACTTTCAGTGGTTAAATAGATCTAAACAGAAGGGTCAGTTAGCGCATTTTTCTTGAAGGAATAGCTACCACAAAAGCTAAATAATAAGATTGGTGTTTGGGAGGCTCAGTCAGGAAATTAGATGCCATATTCCTTTTTTAGAAGTAGTGTTCTTGCAAGAAGCCTGGAATATTCATTAGGCAATAGTGACAGAAACCATTATGTTCTTACTCATCAACTCTCCATTTATTTTGGGTTATATGCCAGTCTTCTGTTAATAAAGCCTTTTTGAAACATGATTCAATGTGATTGATGAGATTTTATTTTCTGGAGCTAATGTTTTAATTGGATCTTTCCAATATTCTAGTTAAGCCAGTTATGCCCTACTAGGGTTTGAATGTATCCCCCGAATTTCACCTGTTGGAAATTTGATTCTCCGTGTAACAGTGTTAACGGGTGGGACCTTTGGGTAGTGATCAGAACATGAGGACTCTGTCCTCAGGAATGGATTGATCCATCCATGGATTAATGGGTAATGGGTTATTGCAGGTGTGGCTTTGTTATAAATGCAAGTTCTCTCTGGCTGCCTTGCTCTGCCTCATTGTGTGATACCTTCTGCCATGTTCTGGTGCACC
The DNA here is from genome assembly GCA_007922755.1 of Pedetes capensis. Classification (NCBI taxonomy): domain Eukaryota; kingdom Metazoa; phylum Chordata; class Mammalia; order Rodentia; family Pedetidae; genus Pedetes; species Pedetes capensis. Next base: position 15,297 of record VMDO01004529.1, read on the forward strand.
AAGAAACTTACCAGCTCCTGACACCATGTTCTTGGACCTTCAGCCTCGAGAACCATGAGCCTCTATTTTATAAATTACCCAATCTGTGGTGTTCAGTTACAGCAACAAAAAGTAGACTAAGACATGCCCAAATCCCATTGCCTACATATTTACAAAAATCCTTTGAGTTATTTCTATAGCTGACTGATCTTGTCCATAATTTCTGTGTTCTTACATTCCAAGGCAGTCTTCTCTCATAGGTATTGACAATACTCATTGTATTGGTGATTGTTTTCTTTTGTGGCAATAGCACTGCAAAATCCAAAAAAGCTCTTTTATAGTATTTCTTTGCAACTATAATCATCCTAGTTCATTTCTCACCAAATTTTCATGTTACTGAGGATGTAATTGGGCTGGGATTTAGCTCAGTTGGTGGAGCACTGTGCTGCAGTCTCTGAGGTCCCGAGTTCAATTCCCAGCACCGCACAAATGGGAGAAGGACCTGGCAATCCACTCCCAAGACAATCCCGAAACAGCCATTGAAAACCCTATGAGGGTCGCTATGAGTTGGATACCGACTTGATGGCACCTAACAACAACAACAACAAGGATGTAATTAAAAGCAAACTGCCTTTTCTTTCTTTCAGGATTATTACTACTTCTTCATAAACCTTCTCCAACTTCCTCCTCTTATTCTGCTTTCTTCTTTACCACAATCATTATCATCTTTAATATCAGATGTCATGATAATTTTTAACCTTGAAAAGGAATTCCCAGTTGCACATGGAAAAAGGAATTCCTAGTTGCACATGGTATCCTACTACGCCCTATAAAAGAGGATTGTGTGGACCCTCTTCAGACCTCCCTACTTCTGCTATTTACAGTCAGATAGAAGTATAGTTTCTGGGTCACTGTTGGAGTTCAGAGCCTCAAGGTAAAGCTTCTTCTTTGCCATCTGTAGCTTATTGTAATATAGCACCTGGATTTTCTTGTTGAGCTGCATACATTACATTCAGGACTGTACATGTTGAGCTACTGTAGATTAGCTTTTTGAATTTATTCATCCTATGTAACTGAAGCTTTGTACCTTTCGACTTCCCTGTTCCCATTCTCCCACCCTGCCCTCGTAATCACCCTTCCATTTTTAGCTCTATCTGTTTCTGTGTATATTAGCTTTTTTTTTTCTCACTTGATTTTGTTTTCTTTTTAGACTCCACATAATAATTTATATCATGCAATTTTTTTTCTGTGTCAGGCTTATTATACTTAGCATAATGTGTCTAGGTTCATTTCTGTTGTTGAGTGGCAGGATCTTCCTTTTTTAAGGATAAATAATATTCTATTATACAGATTTTCCTTGTCTCACAGTGGGGTCCTGATAAACCCATAGTAAGTTGAAAATATCCTAAGTTGAAAATGCATTTATATTCCTAATGTACACAATATTATCTATTAGTATCACAGTAGATATTGGGTATTTTTGGCAGTACTGTGAATTAAACCCGGAATCTTGCACTAAGCAAGTACTCTGTCACTGAGCTGCACCCTCACCTCTTTTTTAATTCTGTTTTGAGACCAGGTCTCACTAAGTTGAACAGGCTGCCTCTGGCCTTGAACCTGCAATCTTCCTGCCTCAGCTTCCTAACTAGGTGGGATCACAGGTGTCCATCATCACACTTGGCTAGATATTGGTTATTGCTTATCATTATCTTGTGGCTGACCAGGAGCTGAGGTTCACCGTAGCTGACCAGCATCTCAAGAGAGTATCATACTATACAATGCTAGCCTAGGAGAAGATCAGAATTCAAAATTGGAAATTTGATTTCTAATGAATGTATATTATTTTCACACTGTCATAAAATTTAACAGTTGTAAGTCAAACCATCATAAGTTGGAAGCACCCCCCCCCGCCCCGTGTGGTTTCTTTACCCATTCATCCATCAATGGACACCTAGTCTGTTTCCTTGTGATGGCCATTGTGACTAATGCTGCAATGAATTTGAGCCACAAATCTCTTTATGAGGTGGTGATTTCATTTCTTCTGTGTATATGCCAATATGAGGAATTACTGGGTCATATGGAAGTTATATTTTTAATTTTTTAGGAGCCTCCGTACTGTTTTCCATCATGGCTGCACCAGTCTACATTCTTACCAACAAGGGTTCCCTTTTTTTCCATACCCTCCCCAACAGTGGTTATCTCTTGACTTTTTGAGAATAGCTGTTCTAACAGGTGGGAAGCCATATTTCATTGTAGTTTTGATTTGAATTTCCTTGATGATTAATGATATTGAACATCTTTTCATATATTTGTTGGCCATTTGTATATCTAGTTTATAAAAGCTAGATGACTCAACTCACTGTTTCTTTTCTGTGTTTGGTATAAACGTGTAAGGTCAAAATTACTACTTTGTAAATAGATTTAAAGAAACAAGGGAAGGGACCATAATTATTGTGGTAATCACCCTTCTATGTTGTTAGTGCCTTAATGATGTGCCCCAATTAAGTCACCCCATTCCAGGAATGAGTGACTTATCACTGTTGACAATAATTTTCTCAAAATCTCTGTGGCCTGGTCTTTTCTTGGTGATATGATATAGGTATCTCTATAATCCAGTGAGGGGTTAGGATTTAGCTCAGTTGGTAGAGTACCATTCTGCAGTCTCTGAGGTCCTGCGTTCGATTCCCAGCACTGGAGAAGGATGTGGCAATCCACTCCGGAGGCAATCCTGGAACAATCAGCCATTGAAAATCCTATGAGGGTTGCTATGAGTCGGATATGACTTGACGGCGCCTATCAACAATATAATCCAATGAAGAAATAAAAAGCAGATTTAAGCCTTATCTCCTAATTAATTAGGGAGTTTAGCAAGAACACAGTGAAAGTAAATACCCTTGTATCTTCCCAACAGAGAGATGGAGACCTTCCAACTTCAAAGAAAAAACGCCAGGCAGGAGAGAAGATCATGTACACTTTGGTCTCAGTCCCACATGGAAATGACATTGCGTCCCTTTTTGAACTAGATGCCACAACTCTTCAGAGAGCTGACTGCTTGGTTCCAAGGTAAAAAAAAAAAAAAAAAAATTTAAAAGATGCTCCTTTCTGTAAATTAAATAGGTAAAGAATGAAACTCATCGTGTTAATGTAATTTTTATACCATCAGGAAGCATAAGGGAAGAAAAAGTATGTAAAACATTGTGCCTCTTTTGTGAATAGATTAACATACATAGTTTATTTTATTCTTATAAATAATTAGAATGTGCAGGACCAAAGAAGTTCTGAAAAATTCATAAGAATCATTCATTCTTATTACTTAATTACTTTGGTTACTAAAATGAAGAATAATCTAACAGCATTTTTAGTAATACTTTTTCATTTACTTTTACTATATCAGATTCCCCATTTTACTCATTCATTTATTCAGTTGTGAATTTGTTTAGTGATTCAGTTAACAAATATTTATTGAACATCAGTTGTATTCCAGACATTGCCCTTGGCATTAAGAAGACAACAGTGAACAAACTAGTTATATACTTGCACTCAAATCATGGAGAGAGGCAGTAAACAAACCAATAAACATAAGATGTGATCAGATGATGAAAATGCTTTGAAGAAAAATTGCAGAGAATGGAGAGTTCTATTAGGTTAGAGTGTGTAGAAATGGCATACATTAGGACATTTGAGAAAGATCAGAATGAATAGAGGGGTCAAATTCCCTCCAACTGGAAGGAGCATTTTAAGCAGCAGGAAGAGGAATGGAAAAACCTTCAAATTTATTAGGTGTTTTTAAGGACTTGTGATGAAGCTAGTGTAGTTGGACCTATGCAATTGAGGTGGAGTAAGACTGATAATGAGGCAACCAGGATTTAATGTAGAAGAATATCTTACATTCTTTTGCTTGAATTTGACTATTTTAGTTAGACTCTTTTGAACTGTTTAGACACAGAAGAGTCTTGTCCATATCGTTAGGCCAACTGGGACAGTTTTAAATAGACCTTGATAGAACAGTGTTTCACTTGGCCTTAGGCAGATAGTGGTGGTTGACTGATGGTACCTTTAAAAAAAGTAGATGTTAATTGTGTCAGTTCCATTAGGGAGGGTTAAAAATTGCTGGTGGAGCTTCCCAGGGTGTTCCATGCTGTTCTCATTCATGAGAAATGTTCCTGAACCTGGACCTTATGTGAGTCCATCAGGCATGCTTCTCTATTCGTCAATGTCATCCGTACATCTGTAAAGAGTTCCTTGTGGAGGATTTACCTGACCCAGGTCTCAGGCCTTGTCTTCCCATGATGGGGATCTTAATCTTTACTATAACTTTATTCATTTTAGATTTAAATCAGTAAAAATGGGGTCTTGAATGTTAACCAGTAGAGTTTGCTTAAGGAAATAAAAAAGGATCTCACTATAAAGTGCATTGGTTTGTGACAGGGCCCCTGAGCCTTGCTTTGTATGGAGATGTTAGTCTACTACTAGTCAAACTGTTGAAGTTCTTCTCGGTGTGTACAGAATTTTGTATTGATATAGAGTCATTTGTTATTCTTTGTATTATATTGTTGTTGTTAGGTGCTATTGAGTCAGTGTCTGACTCAGGGACCCTACGTACAACAGGTGAAACACTATTGTCAGTGCTTCTCTGCTATTTGTTACTATTATTTCTTTAACAAATATGAGTATGTTCTTGTTGTTGCTGTAGGTTTCCAACTCTTAGCAACCCTACATACAACTGGTGAACCAGTATTGTTAGTGCTTCTCCGCTATTCATAGCATTTTCGATGGCTGATTGTTTTATTAGTGGGGACTGGGTTGCTGGGTCCTTCTCCCAAGCCTATAGCACCTGGTGTTCTTAGGTAGTCTCCTATCCAAGTACTAACCAGACCTAACCCTGCTTAGCTTCTAAGATCTGATGGGATCAGATGCCATAGTGGTATGGCTACAGGCCAATATTTATATAGTATGTATTAAAAGAAAAGTCCATTGAATTTTCTACCTTTGAGTTGGTTAGAGTTCCATATGAAAGTGAGACATAAACATGTCATACAACCTAAGATGTAAAACATCAGGGCTAATAAGAGAAAACCAAATAAAATACCTGTAGCCTCAGGGAAAGATTCATTTAATAATATGTTTCTGCTCATTCATAAAAGGAGATAAAATACAAAATGAGTTTTAAAAATCTAGCTGCTAAGTATCCAGTCCTTCTTCCAAACATCAGAAGTCCCAAACACTTCTGTTTTATCACTTATCATCTTCTGCACTCAATTAGGCAGAAGACGTCAATTTCACTCAGTTGTCATCTCTGTTATATTTTAAGCATCTCAAAAGTGAGTCCATAGCTTTTTAGCTTTGTGGCTGTTTCCTCTATTTTAACCTTATACTTCTTTAATACAGGCTGAGGAAATGAGTGGTACCAGAAGTGTTTTGGATTTCAGACTTTATTTTACTTTGGAATAAGCACATAATGTGATATTTTAGGAATGGGACTCTAAAGCTGAAATTTCTGTTTTGTGTATACCTTAGACATATAGCCAGAAGGTAATTTTATATAATATTTTTAGTACACCTTTATTTCGAATGCAATCTATTGCATGAGGTCATGTATGGAATTTTCCACTTGTAGTGGGTTGTTGGTACTCAAAGTTACAGATTTTGGAGTACTTTAGATTTTGGATTTTCAGATTAGGAATACTCAACCCATATCGCTGGGTTCCAAACTAAAGAGATTATACTTCAATATAAAAACATAATTTGCAAGGATTTTAGAACTGATGAACTTTTATTAAAAGAGCTTCTAGAAATAGTTATTCAGAAAATCTCTTGTCTTGCTGTCTTTAAGACTTTGATATAATCTAAATGTCTACAATATGAAGTCATTGTAGCATTGTAGTTTAGAATGTAGATTTTACATTTGCAAGATCCACGATCAAATTCCACTTCATGAGTGTGACACAGGCCAATTAGCATGTCACTCTAAGCCACTGGTTCCCAAACTCTGCTGCACATCACCTGGAAAGCTCCTATAATTCCATTGCCCAGGGTGCACATCAATTAAACCAAAATATCTGGGAGTGGGAGTCAGGCATCAATACTTTTTAATGTCTTAATGTGTAGGAAAGACTGGGAACCATTGCTCTAAGCCCTTGATACTTAAAGTCTAGTCTGCAAGTGTGCAGCATTGGCATTATCAGAGGGCTTGTTAGAAATGCAGATCCTCGAGCCCCTACTCTAGACTAAATGAATCATAAACTGCATTCTTATCAGACTCCCATAGTTGATTCAATATGAAGAGAAGTTCAAGACTTCATTGGGCTAAAGAGTTTAAAGTTTGAGAAATACTGTACTCCACATTGGAATCACTTGGGTAATGCTTTTTAAAAAGTAAGGCTTGCATCCCACCCAGACTGATGTCATTGGTCTCAGCATGGAGAGATGTCAATGCTGCTCATGTGATTCTGATTTACAGCCAACTTGAGAAGCCCTCTTCTAACTCAGTCTCTAGTTTCTGACCTACAAGGTGTGCTGCTATGATGAAATAAGAAAATATTTATAAAGGACGTGACACAGACTGTAGCACATAGAAAGTACTCAAGAGTTTTATTGCAGTGGTAGTTATTATTAAGTGTTAATTAATGTTAGCTATAATACAAAAGCCTGCAGCCATAGCACTGTAGTGTCTGATCCCATCAGATCTTGGAAGCTAAGTAGGGTTGGGCCTGGTTGGCACTTGGATGGGGGACCACCTGGGAATACCAGGTACTGTAGGCTTGGGAGAAGGACCCAGCAACCCACTCTCAAAAATCAATCTATCACTGAAAACCCTATGAATAGCAGAGAAGCACTAACAATACTAGTTTGCTGGTTGTATGTAGGGTTGCTATGAATCAGAGACCTACTTGATAGCACCTAACAATACCGACAACAAACACATATTTGTTAAAGAAATAAAAGTAACAAAAGATTCAGTAAAAATGGTAATATTTGGGTTGGATGAAGTTCTAGGTGTCTTTTTTCAGACACTCTCTCATAGCTCATATACAGTTGATTTTTGTTATTCATAGTTCATGAAATTAGCAAATACTGAACCATTGTTCCTAGGGAAAATACAGGGCTAGGTTCTTGTGAGCTCTGGCACAACATTTTTGTCAGTCAATATATAACCCTATTTTTTTGTATTTCTGTTTATAGACATCTTATTTGATATGTATTATTATTTATTAAACTGAACTCATGGTAAACATCATTGTAACTCATGCCTGAAAAAGAAAAGCTTATCTAGCACAAGCATTTTCTTCTTAAGTAATATTACAGCCTTGTGCTTAGGAATACTAGGTAGCACTTCTGGGGTGGGGACCATTTTAAGCACCAAAGTTACCAGCCAAAAGCACAGAAATATGAACACATGACACTAAGTCACTCGCAAAAGCACCCTTCTTTACGATATAAGAGCTGAAACAAGAAGTCTAAGTGACACATTGCTCAATCTCACCTTGGAAATATGCCTGTTGGGCCATTCAGTTGTTTTTTTTTCCCACTCTGTGTATGGCCTGAAATGATCACAGAACTCCATGATTTGGGAGTTATACATAAATTTTAATGAATAGGTGCCTGGGGAATCTGGTAAACTATTCATTCTGGGCCCCATCCAAGAGTTTCCCATTCAGTGGATTGGGAGGAGGTCTTATAATATATTTCTGACAAGATCCCTGGTGATGCTGATGCTGCTGGTCCAGGGATGACACTTTGAGAAACTCTGGTCTAGGCAATAACATTGCATGCTTTGAGATAGTCAAAATGCAGAATTTTTTCTTAAACCAGGTGGATCTTGAGTCAATTACTGGTCTACTATATATCTATATTCATATATGTATGAAATTGTTAAATATGTCAATATGTGAAGTGTGGTAAATTCTTATAATCTTCCTTTTATATGCTTTTAGGAACTCATATGTTCGGCTAAGGCATTTATGCACCAACACATGGGTAACCAGCACGAGTATCCCCATAGACACAGATGAAGAGAGGCCTGTTATGCTGAAGGTAAATGTACCTGGAAATGATTTAACTTTTTTGCCAAATGCCGTGTTCATAGGATTAAGCAGTGACTGACTGACATGTTCTTTACAATCCATCTTTGCCAATATTAGAGATCATTGCAATTAATTTCATCAAACATTCATGCCTGCCAGTTGCTTAGGGAGCTGAACTGCATGGGTTGGCTGCAGCAGGGCTGTGAGTTAGAAGGATGCAGTACAGATAGCAAAAAGAATGGGAGCAGCATATAGAAAGAGAAGTTTCCAAGAATGCATCTTTTCTATTCTGTTGGAACTGAAGCAAAGGGCAAGTGTGAAAGGGATATTTTTCCAGTGGTGCTTTGGGAAGATAGCAGGAAATGGGCATGGAAAATCACTGCATCCATATAGCCCTTTATAGTGTGTTGTGCACATGGGAATTACTATGTTTGGATCATTTGTTTTTACGTTGCATTTCTTAAACAGTACTGAGATGTGTTAGTTCTCAGAGGATATTTCATAGTTATATAACAAAACTAACCTTAATGGAAAAACACACTGCAGATTGGAACCTGCCAAACAAAAGAAGACAAAGAAGCATTTGCCATTGTGTCTGTCCCGCTGTCTGAGGTCCGAGACTTAGACTTCGCCAATGATGCAAATAAAGTGCTAGCAACCACTGTTAAAAAGCTGGAAAATGGCACAATAACTCAGAATGAAAGGAGGTTAGTAACTTTGAAAAATGACTTTTAATCATAAAGAGGCAATTGTCAATTCTTGCAGTAAACTTCAAGTGAATGTATGACTGGGGAAATATTTGAAGTGTTCTCAGTAGCAGCACATGTGCTTCTGAATGAGGTGGGAACCTGATTCCTCTGGATTAAGATCAGTGGAAGAAAATGATGAAATTAACCTCTAGTGGAATATTTAGTTTTCCCATTTTGCCCTGGGTTGATAATAGTTGTTTTTAGTTACTTTTCTTTTCTTTTAAATGCTTCATAAGAGATTCACCATACCATTTGCTGCATTTGATATATTTGGGTTTAGAGTTCTAAAAGTCCTAAAGAAAGTTTTATGTTTTTCTGCTTCTTTTTATTTATGACACATTTCTTAGCTTTGGTACCACAAACTAAATAAAGATGTAACATCAGAACAAAAATGCACAGGGGGTTGTTCTGCTCTTATGACTCACTCAGAGAAATGGGATCCTTGGTTCTCAAATTGGTTATAGAAATAATGAGAAAAAGAATGATATTGATAGCTAGACATCCCTGCTTTGCATCCCTACTTTGTGTCAGGTACTAAGTTAGGCACTATATTTTATCTGATCCTTAAAATAGCCCAATTTAGTGTAAAGAAAAATTGAGCAATTAAACATCTTGGGTAAAGTTATATATGTACTAAGTGGGGATTCAGTCACACCTGGTGTAAAGTCTGCATGCTTTCCAGTTATCAGAGCACCACAATCCTCTCTGTTTCCCCTCTTCATGATCTGATACTTGTCTTTTAACTTGAACAAACAAAAGCTGGTTTCTCAGGCATTCATAGACTGGGGCTCTCATACACAGCTAGTGAGAGGATAACTGATGTCAGCATCTTGGAAAATAGCTCAGCAGTAACTACTGAAGGAAGCCAATATTCTGTTGCTTGCTAGTTTCACTCTCTTGAGCATCTGTCCTGAAGAAGCTCCTCTAAATGTGCATCACTACACATGTGCAAGAATGTTTGCTTCATTCTAAATACTTCAAAACTGAAAACCATCCAAATGTCCATAAGCATTTGAAGAAATGATAAAATCGTGGTATGGTAATAAAATAAAATTGTGGTATGGTAATACAGTGGAATAAAGGATAGCCATGAAAACGAATGAACTACATTTATGTGTAATGACATGGATAAATCAAACCAATTTTAGATTGAGTAAAAATAAGATACCACAAATACATTTACTGTAACGCTATTTGGAGATTCAAAAACAAGCAAAAATAAACTCTTTCATTGGGGTGTTTTAGCATTTGGAGGAACTATAAAGAAATGCAAAGAAATTATTGTCACAAAAATTGAGATGGTGTTTCCTCTTATAGGAGAGGGAGGAATTATGACTGGTGGGGGTTGAAGAGCTCCTTCAGTGTTCCAGTGCCCACTCTGGGTGGTGGCTTTATGGAGTTCGGATTATCAATACTTTAACTGAACATGTATGTTTTAGAAATTTTTAGAAATATGTCCTACAATACAAAGGGACAAAAAAATCCAATTTGTTTTCACGCACTCCAATGGATAAAAAAATCAGAAATATGCAAAAATGGAATAGCTAGGTCTTGGCTTCCTTTATGTTCTTATGTCTGTTTTTCCCCTGATGATCCTGCATTCAAAAACAACTATCATGTATTCATTTATACCTCTAACCCTGCTGGGAGAAATAAATAAAGGCCAGAAGCTGAAGCAACTTCCCCACTTATATGGGCTATAGATAATTAAATATCAGAGCTAATTATGACAGGAAATGGTTTCCAATATGCCGAGAGGAATTTTTATTTGCCTGTTATTTATCTAACTCCTCTTTTTTTTATTGGAAATTTTTAATGTACACCTTAATGTGATTCATTCTGACATGCTTTTCATTGTGGCATTTCCATATATGCATTTTGATGTGCACTATTCATATAGGTGCCCCCTTACCCTCTTGTATGCTCCCCCCCATCTAAGTCTTCTCTATCATTTACTTGGTAATATTTTTCTATATGTCCTTGGGTTCCAGTTCTGTTTAAGATAGAAACTTTTCCTGTAGTGAGCTTTGTTTTTATCTTGTCAGAACAATTGCATGCATTTTCTAGACTATTTATATTGACATCATTCTTAGCTTTTTTTTCCCTTTTATTTTGGTCCGACCTTTGAATAGGATTTTTCCTTCTTATAATTTTGATTCAGCTCCCACATATGAGTGAGAACATGTGGTGTTTCTCTTTCTGAGCTTGTGTTCGTTCACTTAGAATAATTTTCTCTAATTCCATCCATTTTGCTGCAAATGATCTTATTTCATTTTTCTTGATTGCTAAGTAGTATTCCGTTGTATATATATACCATAGTCTTTTTATCCATTCTTCTGTTGAAGGGTACTTTGGTTGATTCCATATCCTTGCTATTGTGAAAAGTGCAGCATTGAACATGGAGATGCAGGTGTCTCGGTGGTATGATGACCCATCTTCCTTTGGGTAAATTCCCAGTAGTGTTATAGCTGGTCATATGGTAGATCTATTTTTAGTTTTTTAAGATGTCTCCATATTGACTTCCACAGTGGCTGGACCAATTTACAGCTCCACCAACAACGTAAGAGTGTTCCTTTTTCGCCGCAACCTCGCCAGCATTTGTTGTTATTTGTTTTATTGATCTTGGCCATTCTTACTGGTGTAAGGTGAAATCTCAGAGTTGTTTTAATTTGCATTTCCCTAATGGCTAGGGATACTGAGCATTTTTTCAGTTCCTCTTGATGAACCCATTTTTTTCTGTCCTTATCACATACACAGAAATTTACTAAGCCTCTCTTAAAAAGTCTCCCTTGCTAAATGTGAAGTTATTTGTTGAAGAAAAGGACAAATAAAGATTCTGATTATGACAGCTCCACCATTGCTGAATGTCACCCTGGGCAAGTCGGTCTTTTAACAGTTCCTACTGGAGGGAAGCTTATCTTCTCAAAATGTGTGTAAAGAAGGTAGTAGTGTAAGACTGACCAGTGATCATCCATTTTTATTTCCCCTGCTTCTTGTTTTAGAGTGAAAAACAACATACCAGAGAGAAGGCTTTGCCAGAGAAATATGAAGTTGCAATTATTGATTGTAATTTAGTAATTTCAGGAAAGCCATCTCCCGTCAAAATGCAATTGTAGCTGCCTGTCAGTACAGTGGAGTTTATTGGCATAGTTGAATGCATTTATATTATTTTCTCAGTTTTAGAATTCAGTGTAAAATTCTTTCTGAAAATAACTGACAACTCTGACATTTTCCCCCTATGGAGAATGAAGCTATTATTAGATACTCTTTTTACTAAAAACCAGGAAGAATGATACAAGGTCACAGAGAGGGTATGAGAATATTGCAGATCTGTCTCAAAATGCCTTTGGTGTTCAGATCCTCTCTTTCTCTCTTGTTGCTCTCTTTTTACTCACACCAGGAAAGGACTCTAGAGGCACAGCTCTTGTGTTTTGCTCTGAGATGCTCAACTTTAGATATTTTCAGGTTTTATAGCTGTGCTAACAAAATAGACAGTGTTGGGGACATGTTGGGGAGGGAGGAGGGCATATAGAAGTGTTAACTGCTATTCAGAGCTTGAGGAAGTGACGCATGCATTTCTTAACCAGAGTCTGCACCACGTTGTACCTCCGTGGGTCCATGTTTTACCTGTACAGGGCCCCTCTGACGCCTCTATTGTTCAAAGATGTAATTAAACCAGTGTTATTGAACTCTTGGTAGGTGCAGGCACCAGGCATGCAGCATGTTTACATATGATGCTACAGAATGGTGAATGTCATAGACTATACCTATGTCTTTGTGCAACTTAGAGACTTAAGGGATAGTTCAAATTATGTGTGTTGAAAGCTCAAGTATGTAGGATCGGGTATCTAATGGTGATCACCAGGTTGGATATCTTTCTGATGTTGCTTCTTAGAGCAGCATCATTTTCACTTACATTTTATTTGCCTGATATTACTATTGCTCACCAGCTATCTTTAATATTCACCTGGTACCTCTTTTTTCAATATTCCTTGATTTCCACTTTTCTGGTCATTTTGGTTTAGTTATGTGTCTTGTGAGCAGTAGAGGGCTGGATTTTAAAAACCTAATCTGATGGTAGTTAAGTTTAACTACTTTACATTTGGTAAATAATGTATTTGGACTCATTCATGTTTTTTTCTTTCTTTTTTCTTTTTCTGTTTTTTGAGATGGAGTCTTGTTATATAACCCAGGTAGACCTCAAACTTGTGACCCTTCTGCCTCAGCCTCCTGAGTGTGGGATTACAGGCATGTGGTCTCGTGCCTGGCTCACAGCAGGCTTTATTATGCACTGATAATCTCCCTCCCATCTATCTTGTTGTAGTTGTCTAGAATCATAGGTGTATGTTTATTTTATTCTTTTTGTTTATAAAATTTTATTTTATATTTGATATATACGAAAGAATAAATATCATAAATTATGATGTACCATTTTTTTCTGACTTAGTTTCTAAAAATTATTTTCTAATCATTATTATTATTTTCCAATCATTAATTGTATTTTTAAATATTGTTTACCTCTTCCATTGCTTGCTTTTATTTCTTATATCTCACTTCCCTCTGGCATCATTTTTCTTCAGTCCATCCAGCAAATGTCTGTGGCTTGTAATCTTTTTAGTTTTTACATATATGAAAATATTTTTCTTTTGTCTCTACATTTTTTTCCTTTCTCCCTTTTCTTTCCTTTTTCTTTTTCTCTTTTTTGCAGTGCTGGGGATTGAACCCAGGGTCCCACACATGCTAGACAAGTGCTTTACCATTGAGCTGTACCCTCAGCCCCAATTCTTACATCTATCCTTGTTGTTGTTATTAGGTGCCCTCTAGTCTTATCCAACTCATAGCAACCCTCATAGGGTTTTCAATGGCTAATTGTTTTGGGATTGTTTCGGGAGTGGATTGCCATATCCTTCCTCCCATTTTTGAGGTGCTGGGAATCGAACTCGGCACCTCAGAGACTGCAGAGCAGTGCTCTACCAACTGAGCTAAATCCCACCCCTGCATCTACCCTTAAGTAACGCCTAATATATGGGATGTTAGATTGACAATTATTTTTCTTTAGTATTTTAAAGTATAGCTTGATTATTTTCTGGGATTTCTTATTGCTATTAAGAAGTTTGCTGTCAATATAGTTGGTTATCTTTATGGGTAATTCTTCTTTATTTTTGGTAATTTTGTAATTTTTTATCTCTGTCCTTGATGTCCTGAAGTTTCATTATGATATATGTTCACAAGGAAGTTTTATTTAATTTTTTTCCCCATTTGACAGTTAGGATATACACACACACACACACACACACACACACACACACACACACACACACACACACATATAACAACAACATATGTATATATATTATTTTTAAAAAATTTTAAATTTATTCTTTTCTTTTCTTTTTTTGGGTACTGGAGGTTGAACCCAGGGCTTTGTGCATGCATGCTTTGCAAGTGCTGGATGACTGAGCTGCACTACCAGCCCATTTTTTTACTTTTTTTGAGACAGGGTCTCTCCAAATTATGCAGATTGCCTCTGTTCTCGAACTTGTGATCCTCCTGCTTCCGCCTCCTGAGCTGCTGGGATTACAGGCATGCACCACCATGCCTGGCCTATTGATTCTTTCTTGTGGTACTTGGATGTTGAACTGAGGGCCTCATACATGCTTTGCAAGTGTCCTGCCACTGAGCTGTGCTTCCAGCCCATTGTTTTTCACTTTTTATCTTGAGACACTGTCTTACTAAGTTATACAGGCTACCTCTGGCCTCAAACTTGTAATCCTCCTGTCTCTGCCTCCCAAGTCCTGGGATTACAGGTGTGTGCCACTGCGTCTAGTTAGGGTATATGTTTGATCTGAATACTTATGTCTTCCTTCAATTCTACAAACATTTCAGCCATTTTCCTTCAACTATTGTTTCTTTCTGTATTCCTTCCTTTCTCTGTTGGAACTCCTATTAGCTGTGTGTGGGGTCTTCCTAATTCATACTCTCTCTTAGATCCCCCTTTATATCTGCCTTTTAAAATCTCTCTGTGTTATTATCTGCATTCATTTTTTGATACTGTCCTTTAATCACTAATTTTTCATTGAATATGTGCAGAATAACTTTATTTGATCAATTAGACCTTTATTTAAATGATTATAATTTCTAATTCTCAGATTTTTGTTGGTTCTTTTACCTATGCACCTACTTTTCATTGACCTCAGTGTTTTAAAAATATGTTGCCTTTTTTTTGTAGATATTTATTCTCTTTATCTTTTTGAAGTCTGACAGCACACTCATTTAAAAGTTACTTTGAAATAATTTTGTTACTTAGATTTTATTGACAATGAATAAGCCTCCTGGTTTGTTAGTATGGTGGCTATCTTTCTTAATGTCAGTTTTCCTCAGATGCTTTGGAATTTTAACATGAAGTCTCTTCTCAAATGGGAGATTTTTATTTTTAGTCTGTCTCTGTTCATTCATTTTCTCTAATGGTGTTGGGGTTGCCACCCTGCGACCCTGTCTGCTAGCTCAGAGCCAGGTCTGATATTGAGGGCTGAGGGTTCATGTCCTCTAGTAATGTGAGGCATTAGTCATTGTGATTACAGGTGGCCAGGTCCACTCCTGCTTATATGCTTCTTCTGTTTCTTCCCACCACTCACTAGCCAGGGCCTAGATGGGGGACACTGATTTTCTGAGGGTCTTTGAAGAGGCAGAGAAGCCCTCAGTTAGTTGCTATTTTCATGTCTTGAGTTTGGTCCCTGCCACGTGCTCTTAATCTCTATTATATCATCTGTGCTCTTTATTGTGCTATTCTTATTTTTTTCCTGATTTGTGTAGTTTTTTTTTTTATTAGGTTTTCAGCTATCTTTTTAAATGTACATTTTGTAAATCTGCCATTGCTGCATCTGATGGAAAATTACACACTAAAAGTTTTATTAAAAGAAAATTAGAGCCAGGCATGGTGGCATATGCCTGTAATCCCAGTGATTTGGGAGGCTGAGGCAAGGAGATTGCAGGTTTGAGACCCAATGCAGCCTGTCCAACCGGGTGAGACTCTATCTCAAAAATGAAAAATTCACAGCAGAAAAGGGAGCAAAGGGTTCGACTCAGTGGTGGAACACTTGCCTAGGGTTCAACCCCCAGTACTGAAAAAAAAATAGGTAGATAAATAAATAAATAAATAGTAGTGAGGTTGTGTGAATTAGAAGAATTTAACCAACCAACATAGAATTGGAGTTTGATCTAAACTGAAAACAAACCAACTCCTCCCTAATCATAGATGGGATGGTTAAGGTGAAAGGCAAAGTGGGGGAGGGGGAAGTTCACTGTTGTTGGCTTCCCTTGCTCATCCTCAGAGGAGATTGGCTCTCCTAGTAATACTCAGGTGTAGTGATTCTCAGTCAAGACTTAGTTTTCTTCATCATTATCCCATTAACCGTCACCAGTTTTCAGGGCATTTGCAAAACTTTGAAACACAGTAATGTATTGATTTCCCACAAATTAGGCCTTTTTTTCAATGTCAAAACACTTAATTGCAATTATTAAAACAGTAAGAAAAAATAATATTAATAATTGTTAAAAATGTAAGTATGCACAAACTGGGCTTTTATTGAGCACATAACTGAAGTTCAACTTAGTTTCAGTTTGCTAAAGTCAGTTGAGCTGAAAAAAATTGTTTTAAGAACAGCAGAATGATTTGGAAGATATTAAGACAAAATTTCGACACAAGTTTGTTCATACCACATTTGATGCATAAGAATCATGTTTTATATTTCTGTGGTTGCCTTCTGAGATTAACCCTAAGTATGTCAGTGAATGCTATGAACTGGACATATTTTCCAAAAAATTAGGTTAAATATAAAATAGGCATAGCAAGAAAACAAAATTCTTGGAGTTTCACAGAGGAGTTTATGGGGCCTGCATGTATGCTTATAATTCTATTCGAGTGGCAAATTATGTCCTCTTGTTTCCATGTAAGTGCATTCTCTTCTGTGAATTAAATCTAGAGACAGGGTGAAGGTATTTTCTAGAGGATATATTCTATACTTTTCTGTAATAGCTGAAGCTCTTAAACTGTACTTTTATTATTAATGCAATCATAATCATGAAAATATTAGTGAGTGGTTATAATAACAGTGTATGAATGATATTAATTTCAGCATCATGTTTATTGAGTAATTAACACATGGTACTTCACCATTAATAATAATTTTTTAACTGATTTCTAATCAGTTTGCCCATGTTTATAGTCATGTGAATCATTGCTCTTTCCTTCTATCTACCAATACACATAGAAAATGATAAAGAGCAGGCAGAGGAAGGAGAGAGAAAAAAGTTAAGGAAGGATTTTTGAGACACTTCAGGGGCCACATGCTACTGAAGTTCAGGTAATAGTCATAATAGTAACCAAAATGTAGAGTTGCAAGTGGGTGTTAGTGTTTTGATTTTAGGATGCTATGATTTTTATTGAGCAGTTAATACTTGCGTAACAATTTAGAGCATTCGATTTCTTACTCTATCTCTAGTCACAGATTATTTAAGTTTTTCCTATTCTGTACATTGGGTAAATTGAAATATAGTGAAGATTAGGAAAGATTAGTTTGAGTTAATAATAAAAAATAAAATTGGAATTTAGGAATTTAAAAGAGCACCTATTTTCCCTTAACCAGAAATATTCTGCTTTGCACATCAGTGATGGGAAAGCATCTGGTGGTGGTACTACTAGCTCATATGCTGTTTGCCTCATTGGGGATTTTTTCATAGCAGTCTTTGTATACCTGATTAGACCTGGAAGCAGAGTGGGGGTTTGGAGGAACTGGAAAAGAAATATTATTGTAAAGGTTTAGGTAAATAATAACTATTTTAGATATTATATTTTGTTTATGAAATAATTTGTATTAAAATACATTCAGTTTTCTAGTGTTTTTGTTCTTAGAATTAATTTTTAAAAATCTAAGTTAAAGCTAGGTGCTGTGGTGCATGCCTGTAATTCCAGCTACTTGGGAAGTTGAGTCAGGAGAATCATCAGCTTGAGACCAGAGGTAGCCTGTTTAAACTTAGTGAGACCCTGTGTCAAAATAAAAAATAAAAAACAGGTGGGAGGCATCTTAATGGTAGAGCACTTGCTTAGTAAGGGCAAGGCTCTGGGTTCAACCACCAGCACTGAAAAAAAAAATACAAAATTAAGTCACAGAGAAAAATTTCCTTTCTTTTTATGATAGGTTTGTAACCAAATTGTTGGAAGACCTCATCTTCTTTGTGGCTGATGTGCCTAATAATGGACAAGAAGTTCTGGATGTGGTTATTACCAAGCCAAACCGAGAACGCCAAAAACTAATGAGGGAACAAAACATATTGGCACAGGTGACTTTTTTCATGAACTAAATCTGCATACTTTATGTTTTGAATTATAGTATCAGGAAAATCCTTGTATTAGTTATCCATTGCTATGTAACAAATGACCCCCAAACAGGTACTTATTACAGTTAATGTGAATTAAAAATCTAGGAGTGGCTTAAGTGGTTGGTTCTTGCCCAGGGCTTTTTTAATGGCACAGTGTCACACAGAGCTCTAGTTATATTTAGGCTGGACTGGGAGGAGAGCTCACTCATGTGGCCTCTCACAAGGCGGTATCAAGATCAGACAGCTTAGCCGGGCACGGTGGCACATGCCTGTAATCCCAGTGGCTCGGGAGGCAGAGGCAGGAGGATCGCAAGTTCAAGACCAGAGGCAGTCTGTGTAACTTAGCGAGACCCTGTCTCAAAAAAAAAAATGGGCTGGGGGTACAGCTCAGTGGTCCAGTACTTACAGAGCATGCAAGTGCGAGGCCCTGGGTTCATCACCCAGTACTGCAAAAAAAAAAAAAAAAAAAAAAAAAAAAGATCAGACAGCTTGCTTTACTTAGAAGTGATGGGTCCCAGAGAAAACAAGAGAGGGCGCCCAGCTGGGAGCCCCAGCCCCTTCATAACCTTATCTTAGATGTAACATCCTATCATTTCTACTGTGGTTGGCTAAAGGAAGTTAATAAATTCAGTCAAGGAAAGAGAAGTCCCTGGGATATGGATGAAGCTCAGGAGGCAGGGACCTTTTGGGGATATCTTAGAGGCATTCTACCACAGACTTCCAAAAATCCTGCATGATCAGACTACCACCGGAAACTGCTGAAAAAATTTCTGAGTAGAATTTCCAAGTGAAGTTGGAAAATGCCATTTCTATCTGCTTCCTATCCTTTTCACTCTTTTCTCTAGGAAAATGGGGCAGTCCATTCCTGAGCTCATAAGTGCTCTTTATAATATTCTAGCCATTTTCCCTAAAAGTTTAGAGCTGTGTATCTTCCTGAAATTGCTCATAACTTTCCAATAAATTGGGTCATTTCCTAGTAATATGTGCATGTAGACATGCCTGCCTTTATGTGTTATTTGCTAGAGTAAATGGCTTTTTTGCATTAATTTAGTATAGACTCAAGGAAGATACTTAAAACATAAAAATCATGCTGTTAATACGTATGTCCTTGTTGAGTTGGGAAAGGAAAATAGTAGACATATTGTTGACTAGTATCTGTAGCTGATTGTTCAATAATATAAAGCCAGTGTTTTTCAAATAAAAGGTTACAAATCTAACAGGACAGTCTTTTCTGATATCAACAGTTCTTCTATATAAAGTATTTAATTTCAAGGACTTTTGGAACTTTGAATGATTTATTAATATCTTAATCAACATGTCATCTTCTATTTTATAAAGTTCAAGGTTTAGCAAATGCAGAATTAAAGAAACTTAATATGTTTCATAAACTTCAAGGGATAATTCCTTTTTATTTTGCTTTATTGTGTTAATGCTCATAACCTACTAGACTATGTGCTCTTTCATAGATGCTCTACTCTGTGTACTAGCTCATTGCTGCCAAAGAGAATGATATTCCTCAGTGCTTTCTAAATGCTTTCTAACCACTTTCTTACAAGACTCTGGCTCATTGTGGACCACTGCTGGCTGTATGGATCCTTATTTGTTATGTTTGAATGCTGATTCATTCATTGATTTGGCTTCATCTTTGTATACCATGAGCAGTGAATTGACTCATTTAGAAAGGAATTTGATATGTTTGGGTTCTCTGATATAGGATGTATATATATTTAGAATTTGTTTTCTTCTTGCTGAATTGACCCTAGAAGAGTATACAAGCAGTATTTGGAAGCAATTTTCTGATGTAAGTTTCAGATTAAAAGTAAAAGTTTCCCTTATGTTGATTTTGGAAAGTTATAGACAACAATAGAAGAAATTATAAGGCATATAGAAATTATATTTTAGTTCATTTGAATATGTTCATGTAACTTGGTATAATCAAACATTTTTATATTTCCTATTTTAATAAAATGTAATTTCTAAATAAAATTAAGCATTTCACTTAAATAATGTTTTTGTCATTCAAGTTCAGGAACTCTTTTAGCAATGTTGTTCAGTTCCTTGATATGTTAGTGCTGTATCATAAGTACTTTCTCCACTTTAGCATTAATTCTACTCAAATATTGCAAAAGTATTTTTCAATCCATGCTATTTATAATATATATATATATATATAATCAATCAATCTATCTATCTATCTATCTATCTATCTATCTATCTATCTAGATGGAGAGATAAAGATGTATCTTGCAAAACATATACCTTTGTTCATCAGACAAGATGGTTCTTTTTATTCCTGATAGGTATTTGGGATTCTTAAAGCACCCTTCAAGGAGAAAGCAGGAGAAGGCTCTATGCTGAGGCTAGAAGATCTGGGGGACCAAAGATACGCCCCCTATAAGTACATGCTGAGACTCTGCTACCGTGTGCTGCGACATTCTCAGCAAGACTACCGGAAAAATCAGGTAGATTAGAGGGCAGCCTCATTCTTGGCTGTGTTTCACAATTAAAATCTGAGCAAGGTTCTTTGGTTGCTACTGTAAAGCATAGAAGAGTAGGAATGGGAAATTTTGTTTTGCAATGAAAGGTTTTATGTTGGCAGCACAAAGAATGATCTGTACATATTTTAGAGATATTTGTTCTTCCATATGAAATTAGACTTGTTGGGTGGAAATGCCCCGAGTTCTTATCATGTGCATGTTTTAGCTCCCACTGGGCAGGAGGCATATGGAATCTGTTAGGTAAAGAGGACTGAGACACTTCTTGGCTTGAGGAACTTGTGACATACAGCCTTACCATGTTTGGGACATGGAATGTATTACCTAGTAGAAAAAATATGCTATGTGCATCTGAAACATACAGGAGAGGCAGAGAGGGGACCAACTGATAAAAGCCAGCAGGATGGGAATTCACAAGAGGGAGAGTTTAGTGGTAGCTTGGGACCCCTGGATAAATACTTGGAGAAGCAGGCATTTGGGAGGATGAACGTCCTTTTCATAAGTTGTATGGGAGGAGACATTTTAAGAGAGACTTAGGAAGAGAGGATGATAGATACTAGATGGGGAGCTGTAGCCCCAAGATATTCTCAGCTCTGTAGGGTAGGATCTAGGGATGGAGCTAAAAGTGAACTGCTAGTGAATTTCCTCCAAGTCTAATTTTATCTTGAAAGTATGTAATATTTTATATTGTGCTCAATAATGTACATGTATATATTTAAATAATAAAATTGTTTAAATTATCATTTGGTAATTTAGTTCCTATGTTTCTCTTAACCAGTGCAAAGACAGTGTTTCACCAGTAAGTTTTTCTGATAAGTTTGGTCTATGACAAAGAATGATTTGAGAGAGGGCTGGGAGGTAGGGCACCAAAGGGCTTAGAGTATCAGGCTTAGAGGGCAGAGGTCATTTGGGAGTTGTTGTTGTTGTTGTTAGATGCCACTGAGTCGTTGAGTTGTATCTGACTCATAGTGACCCTCATAGGGTTTCCAATGGCTGTTTCAGGATTGCCTCTGGGGTGGATTGCCATGTCCTTCTCCCACTTTTGTGGTGATGGGAATTGAACTTGGGGACCTTAGAAACTGCAGAGCGGCACTTTACCAACTGAGCTAAATCTGAGTAGTTACTCGTATTTACTGAGTGCTTACTTTGTACCAGGCTCAACTTGCCCATAGATTTTGCTGTTGTTGTTTTGTTTTTTTAACCAGTGCTGGGGATTGATGTGCTGAGCAAGCACGACTATCTCCAAGGTTATAGTTTTAAGAACAGATGCAGTGTGCAAGTGCAGGCTCTTAATTATCACACTGTTGCCTCTTGGCAGATTGAAAATGTTTTGGCAAGAAAAAGAAAAGATTTTTCTTTAGTAAGAATGTGTTAAAATATGTTAGTTTTGGAATTGCTTAAAGATCAAAAAAGATATAAAAAGAATCTGTAAAACAGCTTTGTTGTTATTGTTAGGTGCCACTGAGTTGTGTCCAACCCATAGCAACCCTATGTACAATAGAATGAAATACTCCCTGACACCATGCCATGCCCAGTACTATTGTCAGTGCTTCTCTGCTATTCATAGGATTTTCAATGGCATATTGTTTAGGAAGTGGATTGCCAGGTCTTTCTCCCAAGCCTGCAGCAATCGGTATTCCCAGGCTGTCTCCCATCAAAGGACTAACCAGGCTGATCCTGCTTAGCTTCCAAGATCAGGCAGAATTGGATGGCAGGGTGCTATGGCTGCACATGTAAAACAGCTTAGCCTGAGATAAATAATATGGTCAGAAATGGGAGCAGGGGAACAATATAAACAAATCCTTAAATATTTTCTAGGACAATCCTAGTGATAAATGTCTTTCTTTCTAACTAAAAATACTGTCATTAGAATTATACTTTCCTACTTCATTGCATTCCTCTAAGATGTCAAGGCAGAGTGGGTAGAGTTGTTCATATTTCACTGGGAAAACCTAAGTTTCAGAACTTTAAGTGACAGACTTTCAGGCATCCAGAGAACCATCATTGGAGATACTCCTGACATGAGGCTCTAATTTGTTCAGTGGAGGTCTGGAATGAGGCTGCTTAGCATGTATTATTTATCCTTATTTATCTTATTGAATTTGGAAAAAACATACAGTAGTCTCCCCTTATATACAATTTCACTTACTTCTGTTTTAGTTGCCTGAGATCAGTGTTGGTTCCAAAACATTAATTGGCAAATTCTGGGCATAAACAGTTCTAGAAAGAAACATTTACTAAGCCAGCTACCTAATACACAAAGTTATCATTTTAAATAACTTTTATTACAATATATTGTTATAAATGTTCTATTTTGTCATTATTTATTGTTAATCATCTACCATGCCTGATTTATAAATTAAACTTTATTATGGATAATGTATGAGAAATGATCAAAGGAAATGGTGAATGTTTAAGTAAAAAAATGTATTATGGTACACGACATATTGCCATTCATGTCCCTCAACATACTTCCCCTGGCTTCAAACACACTTATTCCAGTGTTCTTGCCACTTGCTGAAGCAGTTCTGGAAGTCATCTTTTGTGACTGTCTTTAGTTGTGCTATTGTGGCTGCCTTGGTTTCCTGAGTCAATTCAAAAGGTTTACTTTTCATGATCATTTTGACTTTGGGAAAAAGCCAGAAGTCACAGGTGCCAAATCCAGTGAATAAGGTGGATAAGAACACACTGAATATTTTTATTTGACAGAAACTGCATTGTCATGAAGGAGGATGAAACTGCCCATTCCTCAGGCCATTTTCTATGCACATTGTTTCTTAAATGCTCTAATAAACCCTTATAATATTCAGAGTTCACTGTAGTGTTCCTGGGTACAAACTCAGCTTGCACAATTCCATGAAGGTAAAACAAAACACAGTTAACATCACCTTGATGTTGGATCTTGACTGACACACATATTTTGCATGAGAACTAGATGATTTCCACTGAGTACTCTGAACCTTGGTCTCAAGACCATAACCATAGTTGAAACTTTTCACACACTTTTGCTAAGGTTCCATGCACCACTTCCCATATTGAAGATCCCTGCCTTTCCATTGGATGGCACTACTGTACTTATCTTGGTAGACCACTAGTGCATGCACACAAGCAATGTTGGATTATAGAGAATGAAATTAGCAGGAAAACAACCCACAGGTCTGCAGAGGTTTCCTAGAGCTCTCAGTCCCATGGGAATAGTCATGATGTGTGCTTCTTAGATGGCACTCAGTGGTTGGAAGGGTGCTGAGGATCCACCCTCCCTTTGTACAGCCAAACCCTGGGCACCAGTATTGGATCTCCTTGGCATTGGCTACTCTGCTATTCCCTAATATGTTCCCCATCAAACATGTCTTAACTGATGTCTTTTCTTACCTAGTCTCTCCAGGCCTGGTATTCTCAGTTCTTGCTCATTCTCTTCTTAGTCTGAGTTGCAGGGCTTAGTGCCTTTGTCTAGTGTGCTGAGGTGCATGCAGTTTCTGCTCCAGAAACACTCATCCTCCTGACAGATAACACATGTGTGTGCCCACACATATGCACAAGCAACACCCCTGCCTAGCCACATGACTCCTCCCTAATAAGCATTTCCACACTTCTGAGGTCTGCTGTCTGGTTTTCTATGCAGTATACAGCTGTGAGTGTTCTGCTCCTTCCCTTTTCCTCTCCCCAAGAGGGGGATCACTAAGCTAACAAAGGGATGAAGATTCCCTGGTGCTCATTCAGGGTTAGGTTCTTTTTTTCTCTCACTCTCCTGCATGCTTTCACTGAATCTCAGTGACAGCTGAAAACCCTTTTACTTATTTTTGTTGAATTAAGAATGCTTTGTATTAAGCGTAAAGCACATTCTGATGTTTTTTAAGAACACGATATTAAAATGTAGGCAGAAAACCTTCTACTCTTTTCTGCATTAACTGCTTTGTTTTCCTTTATCCTTACTTGTAATTTTATAGTGCTAACAGGGAGGACACTTGTGACTTAGTGCTAACTCAGGTCTTTAACATTGAGTCTCTGCTTATTATTATTTATAGAAGTTGATAACACTTCTAATTTCATTTAATTATTTATCAACATCTTGGAAGTTTTCCTTTTACCAGAGTATCACTGTAATAGTCATAAACTATAAATCAATACATATCTTTCAGATGATATACTACCAGAAGACATTTACTTTACTTTATTGGCTACCCAATAACAAAACCATCATTTTGAAAGGCCACAAAAAATACTGCCTAGAATATAATTAGGTTTGTGCAACCAAAATCATTTTCAAGGAATAGATACATTCCAATAAAGTTTACCTAAGGAAAAACCACTATCTAATCAATAAGTTTTCCCATCAGAGGCACATTCCCTTGTAGAATCCCCATGAACTAGAAACCATTTAATTGTGAATGGGGTTAAGTTCACTAGTTTTATGGTTATATGAGATGTATTGCTCGTGCATGTTGTTGTTGTTGTTAGGTGCCAGTGAGTCGGTATCCGACTCATAGCGACCCTGCGTACAACAGGTGAAACACTACTGTCAGTGCTTCTCTGTAGTTCATAGGATTTTCAATGGTGGATTGATTTTTGGGAGTGGGTTGCCGGATCTGTTTCCCAAGCCTACAGTACCTGGTGTTCCCAGGCGGTCTCCCATCCAAGTACTAACCAGGCCTGACCCTGCTTAGCTTCTGAGATCTGACGGATTCAGATGCCACAGGGCCACGGCTGCAGGCTGCTCGTACATAGAATGTAAAAAATGAGCACTTGTGGTTTGGAAATAGGAGAGTTAGTGTGAAGAGTAAGGAGCAAATTAATGCCTGATTCAGACTCCCCAGTGGCTTTCTCTTGCTCTTAAAAATAACATTTTTGCCTTTTACCATGACTCACAAGGACTCTTTTGACTTACCTCTCCAACTTCGCCTGCAGCTGTAGCCCTGCGGCATCCAATCCGTCAGATCTCGGAAGCTAAGCAGGGTCGGGCCTGGTTAGTACCTGGATGGGAGACCGCCTGGGAACACCAGAAGCTGTAGGCTTGGGAGAAGGACCTGGCAACCCCCTCCCAAAAATCAGTCTGCCATTGGAAACCCTATGAACGGCAGAGAAACACTGACAATAGTGTTTCCCCTGTTGTACAGAGGGTCGATATGAGTCAGATACCGACTCGACGGCATCTAACAACAACAACTCCAACTTCAGCTCTTGCTTTCCTTTCCCTTACTACCCTCTAGCTACAATGACCATCTTTTGTTTATAGAACATAGCAGGCTTCGTTTCACCACCATCAAGACCTTTGCATGTGTTACTTCTATTGCCTAGAGCGCTCCTTTCCAGTACTTTCCATCACTGCCTCCTTTCTGTCATTTCTATCCTTGCTCAAAGGTCATTTCTTAGCATCTTCTATCTAAAGTCATCAGTTTTCTCCATCCTTCTGTTTCCTTCATTTCACTAAACATGTGGAATTATAGCACTTGTTTGATCATTTACTGTTTATCACAGTAGGAGGGCTGGGATTTACCTCAGTTGGTAGAGTGCTGCTCTGCAGTCTGTGAGGTCCCCGGCTTGATTGCCAGCCCGGCAAAAATAGGAGAAGGAGTGGTAATCCACTCCTGAGGCAATCCCAAAACAATCAGCCATTGAAAACCCTATGAGGGTCACTATGAGTTGGACAGGACTCAGTGGCACCTAACAACATCACATTAGGATGTAAGTTCCATGAGAGCTTATTTGTCTTGTTTTCAGCCATGTCCTTAGGCTCCAAAAACAGTGCCTGTAATGTTTGAAGCCTTCAAGAAATACTTATTGAATGAATGGATTTAGTTAATAGTATCATTAATTATATAATCTTATTTGATTGCTTTTTAACGACAAGAAGTTTATTAAATAGATCATTGTAGTGTATGTATAGGAAAGAAGTCAACCTGAGTCCACTGGGATCATTATGTAGCTGCATAGACTCTACTACCTCATGAATGAAATATCGGGCTATCATCTTCCTTTCTGTAATGTTGCCAAAATCATTGGTCATGACTTTTGGTGAGAGCCAGAAGGGCCTCATTTAGACTGGTGAAGTACTAAGCTACCACGTTGTGAAAACTTGTCATTTTAATCAGATTTATTTTTGGTTTTCCTCCTTACAAAAGTGTATATGTCTCCATAGTAAAAATCATTCCTAATAACATAATTTTTATTATAATTTAAATTATATGTGTACTGACATGTTTTCATTTTCTTCCTAAAAAAGCTGTTTACAGAATAATTATTTACTTGCCTTTCTTTTGACAAAAGTTTTAGTGAGTTTTCTGTTATGAATAAATTAGTCCATGTTGCTGACCCTCATGGAATCTATTATTTCTGAGCTGTTTGGTGGCACATTCTGACAGTTTTTCTTCTTTGCAGGAGTATATTGCTAAGAACTTCTGTGTCATGCAGTCCCAGATTGGCTATGATATTTTGGCAGAAGATACTATCACAGCTTTGTTGCACAACAACAGAAAACTACTAGAGAAACATATCACAGCTAAAGAAATAGAAACATTTGTCAGCTTACTCAGGAGGAATCGGGAGCCAAGGTTTAAAGTGATTTATACAGTGTTCTTTTCTGATGGGGATAGTGGCTTTGTGCTTTATTTCTCAGAAGTTTAAAAAGTTAAGATTCTTTCATACCATTAACTGTCATGGAGAAACAGTGTTGTGTTTATTGCTATAATAAATATGTATGTATTTGTATCATAAAGGATTATTACCTTGTAGGTAATCAAAGCCCTTGATACACATACACACACACACACACACATACACACACACACACTCACACACACACACACACACACACACACTTTTTTTGTTTGTGATGCTGAGGATCAAACCCAGAGCCTTGGGCATGTTAGGCAAGTGTATTACTAAGCTACACCCCAGCCCTAGTCTTATATTTAAGTGTACTTGATCTTTACTCAGATAACATATATTTTTTCAAAATACATTTTGTATACATCATCTCAATTTCATCCTTGTGAAGTACACTGGCTATGTATTATTATCTACTTTTAATTTTAATTTTATTTGCTTGCTTCATGCATGCTAAGCACATATTCTAACACTGAACTACATTGTCCACATTTTAGAAAAAAGAAAATAGAAGCCAAGACTACCCAAATAATTAGTAACAGATTATGAAGTAAATCAAGAGTTTCTCATTCTTCAATTGTACCATGCTGTCTTACCTTGGAGAAATACATACAAAGAAGTTAAATACATCAATGAAGTTTTCTTAACTAAGTAGTATAGCTAGTAAATACTAGAAGGTAGAAATTAGCCTCTCACAAGACCAGATCATAGTCACTTTTATTAAGTGTGTGCTGTAGTCCTGTTTTATTCACTACTGATTTGCTTTCATTTTGATGTTTGGTTTTGGGGACTTTCTTTCACTTTAGGGCAGATAAATGATTTTATAAACATAAGTTACCATGCTAAGGAATGAATGTCAGCAATTAAGATGTAAACATATCCTTTTGCCCACAAGATTTATATGAAATAAAAATAATTGTTTAATTTATTTCTAATGATGTAGTAGATAAGTAACACATAGAAAAATGTTTTGTGTAAATAATGAAAATGTATCAAAATAAGTTTCTTTTGTTATATTCCAAATTACATTTTTGTTGTGATGGTTTTATAAAATACTTCATCTTAATGTTCACTTTCAATTTTTTTCCCCTTGCCAGATTTTTAGATTACTTATCAGATCTATGTGTGTCTAACACCACTGCTATCCCTGTAACTCAAGAACTCATCTGTAAATTTATGTTGAGTCCTGGCAATGCTGACATTCTCATTCAAACAAAGTAAGCCAGAAAATGAGGCATTTTTTTTTTGTTGTTGTTGTTGTTTTTATTTTTGTAAGCATTGTAGTATTTTAAAATCATACTTTTAAGTGTGTTTCTTAATAGATCTTTGTATGTGTGTTGATTTCAAGGCTGGTCTCAATGCAAGTAGACAACCCCATGGAGAGTTCCATACTCTCAGATGACATTGATGAAGAAGAAGTTTGGTTGTACTGGATTGACAGCAATAAGGAGCCTCATGGCAAAGCCATCAGGCACCTTGCCCAGGAAGCAAAAGAAGGCACTAAAGCTGACTTAGAAGTTCTTACTTATTACAGGTTAAGTATTGTAGAGAGTCATAATTCTCACCTCACATAGTCAATGAGAACCAATTCTCAGAAACCCCTAAAAGTTAGATATCTGTAAGGGGAAACTTAAAAAGTCATGCCAGAACTAGAGTAGCTGAAATATTTAAGGCTGCTTAAAATATTTAGAATACAAGTTAACATTTGTTTTCTCCACATACTTTTTCTGATTTTTCACTAGTTTGGAATTTTTTCTGCAGCAAAGAGTTTCTTCCTATTATAAACTCATGTAGGGGCAAATAAGAGACAAGTTTGGACCTTGGTCATGGATTGAGAGGGAGGTGGACCCGGGATAGAGGGAACTGATCCCACAGCAGGGGTGGCCTCAGAGGAAGTTAGCCAGTAGTTTAGTATATAGTGCTTATGAATATGAGGTTGCCTGGGGATTAAGAGAAATTGGTGATTGTAGTTCTGAAAGTTCACCTCCATATCACAGCAGAACTTCTGAAGATAGTTCCCAGTGGTCCATATATTATGAGAAAGAATGAAGTTGGCATCTTTGAGTTTAAGGGATAAAACCTAAGGCAGAAGCCCTTGGGGCAAGTTGGCCCTAAATGGTAGGAATCAAAGAAAGATAGAGAATGCCTTTGTGTTCCTGGGTTTCTACAGTGATAGCAACAAAAATGAAGACTAATTCTTAATCTCAGAAGCCAAATGCTCTAAGTGTACGAATGCTGCTAGAACTGATCACATTTGGTTTGAAAGCTGAGTGGAGCTAAAGTCAGTATGAATTCTATCACTTCCAGTTGAGTGAGACTGGGGAAAGCACGGAGAGGTGGTATCATTTAGCTGTCATCACGGGCTTCTGTAGTAGAGAGTTTGTGATCCCAGCACTGAGACCCTCACCACAGTCTCCATGAGACACATACTACTGAACAATTTCAGATTTGAGTTGTCATGTGATCATTTAACCTACTACCAAAAATTTCACTTAGTATCACAAATACTTGGAAATATAGGTATCATAAACACAGACTTTAATTGGTACTATTTATCAAGATAAGACAATTAATGTAGTGTGTTTAATGTTTTTAAGGTACCAGCTAAACCTCTTTGCAAGGATGTGCTTGGATCGACAGTATCTGGCCATAAACCAGATTTCTACACAGCTCTCTGTAGATCTGATCCTGCGGTGTGTGTCAGATGAGAGCCTGCCCTTCGACCTTCGAGCATCTTTTTGTCGTCTGATGCTCCACATGCATGTTGACCGGGATCCACAGGAGTCTGTGGTGCCTGTTCGCTATGCTCGGCTCTGGACAGAAATCCCCACAAAGATCACAATTCATGAGTATGTTTGGAAACATTTTTTTAGGACTTTAAATTTAGCAAATGAACTCAAAATCAAAT
This sequence comes from Pedetes capensis, assembly GCA_007922755.1. NCBI lineage: Eukaryota > Metazoa > Chordata > Mammalia > Rodentia > Pedetidae > Pedetes > Pedetes capensis. Next base: position 45,433 of record VMDO01004529.1, read on the forward strand.
GTCTTCAAGTTGGAAATGAAATACATAGAAAGACATTTGCATGTTCTTACAAACACTCTTCATCTTCCAGGTGCAAATAAGATACTCCTTTTGAAGGATAAAAAGATAACTTTTAGGGATAATAGGAAGCATATATTTGGAAGCCAGTAGTTAGAAATAATAATTGTTGTTAAGTGCTGTTGAGTTGGGTCTGACTCATAGCAACCCTATGTACAGCAGAATGAAACACTCCTTAATTCTGTGCTGTGCACACGATCTTTTTTATGTTTAAGCCCATTATTGTAGACAGTGTGTCAATCAATGTAGTTGAGGGTTTTCCTTTTCTTCAATTACCTGCCACTCTCCCAAACATGATATCCTTCTCCAGGGATTGCTCCCTCCTGACAACATATCGAAAATACATAGGATGCAGTTTAGCCATCCTTGCTTCCAAGGAGCACTCTGGTTGCACTTCTTCTAGGACACATCTGTTGGTTCTTTTGGTAGTCCATGATATATTCAATATTTGTCTTAAGCACCATAATTCAAAAGCATCAAATTTTCTCCTGTCTCCCTTATTTAATGTCCAGCTTTCAAAAGCATATGACACAACTGAAAATACCATGATATGAGTCAGGCACATCTTCGTCTTCAGTGTGAGATCTTTAGTTTTCAACACTTTAAAGAGGTCTCTTGGAACAGCTTTTCCAAGGGCAATGTGTCTTTTGATATCTTGACTTCTAGTTCCGTATGTTGCAATTGTAGAATTAAAGCAAAATCTTGGACAACCTCAATCTTCTGTCTATCTGTGAGGAAGTTGATAACTTACCCAGTTGTAAAGATTTTTGTTTTGTTGATGTTGAAGCACAATCCATACTGAAGGCTGTATTCTTTGATTTTCATCATTAAATATTTCAAATCCTCTTCACTTTCAGCAAGCAGAATTGTGTAATCTGCATAATTCAGGTTGTTAATGAGTCTTCCTCCAATCATGATGTTCAGTTCTTTTTCATTAAGTCTTCTATCTTCTTGGATTATTTACTCGGTGTAGAGATAGAAGAGGTATGATGAAAGGATACAGCCCTGACACACACCTTTCTCAACTTTAAACTAGGCAGTGTTTCCTTGTTCTATTCTAACAACTGCCTCCTGGTCCTTGTACAGATTCTTCATGGGTATACTTAATAGCTCTGGTATTCCCATCCTTTGTAATGTTATACATAATTTGCTGTGATCCACACAGTCAAGTGCCTTTGCCTAGTCAATAAAACATAGATAGACATCTTCTGGTATTTTCTACTTTCAGCTAATATCCATCTGATATTAACAGTGATGTCCCTGGTTCCATGCCCTTTTCTGATTTTCTGGCCGTTCCTTCTCTATATACTGCTGTGGTCACTTTTGAATGATCTGTAGCAAAATTTTACTTGTGTGTGATAATAATGATATCATTTGATAGTTTCCACATTTGGTTGGATCCCCTTTCTTGAGAATAGGCACAAATATGGATCTCTTTCAGTCAGTTGTTTTCCAGGTAGCTGTCTTCTAAATCTCTTGGCACAAACAAGTGAGCACCTCCAGTGCTGCATCTGTTAGCTGAAAGATCTCTTTTGGTATTTCATTAATTCCTGGAGCCTGTGTTTCACCAATTCCTTCAAGGCAGCCTCTACTTTGTCCTTCAATGTCATTGGTTCCTGATCATATGCAATCTCTTGAAATGGTTGGTCATTCACCAGTTCTTTTTGGTATATTGACTCTGTGTGTTTCTTTTATCTTCTTTGATGTTTACTGCATCACTTAATATTTTCCCTATAGAATCTTTCACTATTGCTACTTGAGGATTGATTTTCTTTTTTTCTTCAATTCCTTTAGCTTGAGATAAACATTGTGTTCTTCCCTTTTGGTTTTCTTTCTCCAGCTCTTTGCATATGCCATTATAATATTTGATTTTTTTCTTCTCAAGGTGCCCTTTGAAATCTTCTGTTTAATTCCTTAACTTCATCTTGTCTTCCTTTTACTTTAGCTGCTTGATATTTAAGGGCAAGTTTCAGAGTCTCTTCTGACATATTATTTGGTCTTTTTTTCCTGCCATTTTAATAACCTTTTGCTTGCCTCATGAATAATGTCTTTGATGTTATGTCACAACTCATCTGGTCTTCAATCGTCAGTGTCTAATACATCAAACCTGTTCTTGATGAGGTCTTTGAACTCAGGTGGGATATATCCAAGGTCATACCATGACTCTCATACACATGTTCTGATTTTCTTTCATTTTAGTTTGAACCTGCATATGAACAGTTGATGGTTTGATCCACAATCAGCACCTGGTCTTGTTCTGACATTTAATATTGATCTTTTCCATTGTCTCTTTCCACAAATGTAGTCAATTTGATTCTTGTATGTTCCATCTTGTTAATTTTGTGTGTACAGTTGCCATTTATGTTGGTGAAAAAATGTATTTGCAATGAAAAGGTCATTGGTCTGACTAAATTCTGTAATGTGATCTCCAGCATTGTTTCTATCATCAAGGCCATATTTTCCAACTACTGAGCCTTCTTCTTTGTTTCCAACTTTTGGATTCTAGTCACCAGTAATTATCAGTACATCCTGATTGCATGTTTGAGCTAATTCAGATTGCATGAGCTGGTACAAATGTTTCCTATCTTCATTTGTAGCCTTAGTGGTGGGTGTGTAAATTTGAAAAATCTTCAAATTAACTGGTCTTCCTTGTATGTGTATAGATATTATTCTATCACTGACAGCATTGTATTTCAGAATAGATCTTGAAATGTTCTTTCTGATGATGAAAGCAAACACATTTCTCCTTAATTTGTCATTCCTGGCATAGTAGACCATATGATTATCTGATTCAAAATGGCTCATGCAATCCATTTTAGCTCATTGATGCCTAGAATGTTGATGTTTACGTGCTGCAATCCCCTTTTGATGATTTCTAAATTTCCTAGAATCATAGTATGTATATTCCACCTTCCCATTATTAATGAATGTTTATAGTTGTTCCTCCTCATTTTGAGTCATGCCACATTAGCAGGTGGAGGTCCCTGGGACTTTACTCCATTTCTGTCATTAAGGCTGACTCTTTGAGGAGACAGCTTTTCCCCCAGTTGTCTTTTGAGTGCCTTCTAACCTGGGGGGCTCATTTTCAGGCACTGTATTTGATAGTGCTACTCTGCTATTCATGGGGTTTTCAATGGATAATAATTTCAGGAGTGGGCTGCCAGGTCCTACTCCCAAGTCTGTCTTAGTCTAGAAGCTCAGCTGAAACCTATCCACCATGGGTGACCCTGCTGATATCTGTAATACTGGTAGCATAACTTTCAGCATCATGGCCACACACAAGACCCCACAGTGTGGCAAACTAATAGACATGTGGCGGAGGAATAATAAGATTAACAATTTCCTAAATGCTTAATATGTGGCTTAAGTGCTTTGCATGTATTATCTCATTTCACAATAGCCCTGTTTTACTAATGAGAGCATAACCTAGAAATGTTAACTGATTTATCCAAGATGATTCATCCAGGAAATTAAAGTTTATACTTTTTCTATTTTTAATTGATGATAACAAATTTAACTTGCTTTATATCTTGTTTCCCAGGTATGATTCTATAACAGACTCTTCCAGAAATGATATGAAAAGAAAATTTGCACTGACAATGGAATTTGTTGAAGAATACTTGAAAGAAGTCGTAAACCAACCCTTTCCTTTTGGGGATAAAGAAAAAAATAAACTGACATTTGAGGTATTTAAACATAATTATTCGTAATGTCTCTTGTCAAAAATTAGATATATTGAGCATGAAATATCTTTTTCCCTCTAATATTTCAGATGTTTGATAATTGGATAGTTAAGCTCCTGAAGATATAATTTTCTCTGCCATTGATAAAATATAGATTTGATGCTTTGATTACACCTTTATGTATGATTCAAAATACTTTATTTCAATTATCTATTATTATTTTCCTTGAATTTTTTGCATATATGTAAACTTTGTCACATTTGATGAACAAAGACTGTTTTGCACAGTCTAATCTTCATATAGGTAATGTTTTTAGCCTCATTTAACTGAATTGAAATACCTCCAATTGTAATACCACTTGGGAGATATAGTGAAGAGTATGCTGTTACTTGATACCTGGTATATTATCTTCCTGTCAGTGTGTGACATACTTTCTCCAAATGTAGGAACCTAAAACAAAAAATCTTTATTGTCTCACAGTTTCTATGGGTCAGGAGCCAGGGAGTAGCTTGGCTGGGTATGTGTGACTCAGGATTTCTCATGAGGTGGGCTGTTCATTGGGATGGCAGTCATTGAGAGCTAGAGGTCTGCTACTAACCTCACTTAGAGGTTGTTAGTACCCATACTTCCTTGCTAGCTTTTAACTAGACGCTTCAGCTTCCTGCCACATGGGGTTTTCTGCAGGCTGAGTGTCCCCATAACATGGCACCTGGCTTCCTGCAGAGCAAATTGAGATGGGGGAGAGGCAGAGAGACAGGGAGAGGGAGCAGGAAAGAAAAGAGAGGAGAGAAGAAAGGGGATAGGGGAAAGGGGTGAGGGGAGGAGAGAGAGAGAGAGAGAGAGAGAGAGAGAGAGAGAGAGAGAGAGAGGGACTGAGACTCTCTTAGTATCAAAGTTACAATCATCTATAATCTAACCTTGGAAACAGCATGCCATCGCTGCTGTCTTCTGTTGGTCACACAGAATAACCCTGATATGGTTTGGGAGGACATTCTATATTGGGGGCCACAGCTTGGAGACTGATTCTCATATTTGATATGTCCTGTTATATCCAGAGGACCACAAAGCAGCATGGGGAATATATATTTCTGGGTAAATTTCATGGAAAATACTTATGAAGGTAATTTAACCACTTATTAAGTGGTCTCCTACTGACTTGAATTAATATTTAATTCAGAGGCAAATAATTCTATTGTAAACTTCTTTAACTATCTTGTACCTAACATCTTATGATTTAATTCTAGACTTGATTAAATCAAAGTTTATGTTGTTGCTTTTGTAGGGATTCTAATTCCTAGGTGTGAAAGAATTAGAAAGTCTAGAAGTAAGTACCTGAACTAATTAAAAAATTTTCAATTCTAATGTTTATTTCATTTTTCAATGTTTTTCTTTCCTTATCTACCCCCAACCCCTTTAAAATTAAGGTGGTCCACCTGGCTCGGAATCTTATATACTTTGGATTTTACAGTTTCAGTGAGTTATTAAGGCTGACAAGAACACTTCTGGCTATCCTAGATATTGTTCAGGCTCCCATGTCATCGTACTTTGAAAGATTAAGCAAATTTCAAGATGGAGGTAAGAACTTTAAAGAAATGTTATAATAGTGTTGTTATTACATGATTAAAAAAACCTCAAATATCTAGAGAAGTGGTTGTTAACATCTACCTACTCATATATGTGCACAGTACATATGAAAATTAATCCTATAATTGAGCTGTGTGATAATAGGGTAGATTTACAAACATGCTTCTCTGTTTTTAGTGCTAATGTTTTGAAAGGCAAATTCATAAGATGAAATACCATCTTTAGCAACTTACATTATAGTCAGTCTACCAGTGAAAATATTATGTATTAAAAGAATGAAAACATCTTACTATTTGAGATCATCTTGGTATGTATTATTGGGTGGCTCTGCTTCAGAGAAGGGCATAGGAGGAGGCAAGAATCACTGGCTAAGCATCATGCTAGGGAAATGGGGAGTGCAGAGCCAGTGTGGGAGGTGGTACAGTAAAGTGGAGGAGAGAATGAGCTTCCGAGTCAGAGTACTGGTGTTCAAATCCTGCCTTTACTATTTATTAACTTATGCAAAATACTTATTTTTTTTTTTCAGTACTGAGGGTTAAACCCAAGGTCTTGTGCATACTAGGCCAGTGATCTACCACTGAGCTGCACCCATAGCCTCTTTTTATATTTTTTATTTTGAGGTAGGATCTTGTTGTGTATGATGCTTTGGCCTCAAACTTGTGATCTTCCTGCCTCAGCTTCCTAAATAGCTGGGATTATAGGCATGCACCATGGCACCTGGCTAAGGTACTTATCTTTATGATCTTTATGAGAGGCAGATAACAATAACAGTATCTTCCTCATAGTTTCCTTGTGAGAAGTAAATGAATGTATACAATATATTCAATGGACTCACACCAGTAACTGTCTCTTACCTCAGTACATGTTTTTATAATGGTGATTGTTTTAGGTTGGTCACATGAGATAGAGAATTGTTTGCAGGAGGTGTATTGAGGAGTGAATTCAGAATATACACCTGTGAGGAAGGTAGGCTTGGGCAGACAAAAGCAGGTGATCAGCAATGCAGTTAGAACTGAGACATGAGCTGACTTCATAGGGATCCCTGAGCCCTGAGCTGGTGTGGCCTCTTGAAGTTGTCACACATTAAGGCAAGGGGGCCAAGCTTTGTGTCTTTGTGTCAGCCTGCCATTGGCTGCTGTCTTTACTGTGGAGGAGGGTGTGTATCATTGGGCAAGGCAGCTCCTCGTTAGCTAGGAATCATGCCTAGTGAGAGGCATAGATGTAAGTACTTAATAGCCATGATGCTTAGAAGTTAGTGGAAGAGGTGACTTAGCCCCAGGAGGAGTTGTGGGGCTAAGTACTAATATACATACATATATATTTACTGGGTAGCACAACAGTATCCATTACAATATCTGCTATAGGGTAAAAAAGGAAAAACCAGAATCTTAATTTCAGACACAAGGATGAAACATCTGATTAACAGTTCTAAGTGAAGCACTTACAGATCAACTGAAGTAACTAACTTGTTGCCTAAATCTCAGCCTTTTTGCATTGTCCAAAAAGCTGTACAGGTCAATAAGAAGCAAATTAAACTATATAAATCCCCACCTTCTGCAAACTAGAGGCCAGAGGACAGTACAGACTTTAGTTACTGCAAGTAGAAAAATAACCAAGAATTTTCAGTAGAACTACCTCATGAGTTCCCACTTTAGAGCACATCAAGGGGTCTCTGAATAAATGGGGGGCAGAAGGAGGGAGGGAGAGAGAAGAAGGGAGGAAGAGAGAGAAAAAGAGAAAGAGCAGAGGGGATTGTATAAAAAGATTGTTGTGTGCATGTATGGAAATGTCACAATGAAACGTGTAACTTTGTACAATTAATATATGCCAATTACAATCTTAAAAAGAAACAGAGAAAGTGTGAAAATACTGAAGTAGTGTCCAGGTAGATAAACTAAAGACAAAGGAACTTAAAAGTACACAGGTGGTAGTTGTGGAGTTTCTAGAGATGAACAAGCTTAATAGTAGAGAGAAGCACCCTTTAGGATCTTGTTTGTGAAGGGAAAGGAAGCGAGATGGGGACCACTAGGATACAATAAAATAAAAGAAAACCAAGAATTTGAAAGACACACATGCCTTCATTGCCCTCAACTGAAAGCTAAACTTTAAAGACACTGCACTTCATGACTCTGACAGGAGAGGGAGCTCTTGAATCAGAGATCCTGTCAACCAGTTTATATTGTCAGCCCTGCCCACAAAATGCATAGACTTCATTGTTTACCTACATGAAACTAATGTAAGACTGAAATAGAATGGAAAATTGAAACATTTCAATTGATGGAAATTGTTCTCTTCAAAGCACTCCTGAAGCAGAAGAATATTGCAACATGACAACCTAAACAGAATTAAATGTCATCAAGCAAACACTGGGCTATGTAAAACATTGAACCATGAATTTAAAAACTAAGCTCAGAAATGGACGAAAATATAGGAAGAAATGACATTAAACTTGATTTAACTCAAGAAAGAAATAGAATAAAATGGTAGCCTTTATTTTTAGAAATACAGACTAAATTGAAAGGTGTCAAAGAGAGAAAAGATTTGAATGAAAATGTAATAAGGGACATTGAAGAGAGGTAGAAGTATAATGAAAAGAATGATCATCATATAAAGAAATGGGTAACAAGAGCTGGAAAGTAGGGAAGTGGAAGAAAGGCAAAGAAGAGATACTATGTAAATAAGTGGAGTCCCTGAAGAAGAAAAGCAAAGCAGTAGGACAGAGTGGATATTTAAAATTACAGTGCCAAAAAAAAAAAAAAAAAATCAAATCTAGGAATAAAAGACACCTTGAATCTACATAGTGAAATTTCCAGAATGGTAATCTCAGAGGCGCAGCATAATAAAACTATTATATATGTATTCAGAGAGAGTAGTGAGAGGCTGAGAGATGGATCATAAAAGCAAATGGAGAAAAGAGGAAAGGATATATATATATATACATATATACACACACACACACATACATACATACATACATACATACATACATACACATACATATATATTTACTATTCTTGCATCTATTATGTATGTTTAAAATATAAAAAAATAAGTCTGTGAACGATCTATAAGTGAGATCAAAGCAAAGATCAAGAACTGCAGTGGTAAATCAAAGAACAGGGACATGTAGGTGGTTTTTCCTAACTTTTGCCCTATTTTCACCAAGGAGAGACTCCTTTAGCAGTCCCAGAGGGTGCCTAGACTTGAGATGTTCATATTAAAGGTGGTTCCTATTATGATGTGTTTATAATTTCCTGTTCAAACTAAACATTTAATTAATTAATTAATTAATTAATTAATTAATTTATTTGAGACAGGGTCTCCCTCCATAGACCAGTCTGGCTTCTAAGTCATGTTCTTCTGCCTCAGGTTCCTGAGAGGTGGGATTACAGGCATGTGCCATCATGCCCGGCCTAACCTATTCATAAAAAGCTAGAAATTGATCCTCACTTTTGGTCCCAATGCATACAGTTTGATTATGGAGTTTAATCCTAAAGAAAAAGTATTTTTTTCTTTGGAAAGTTTGCTAAGATCTTTTTTGCACTGTCCACTATATCTGTCCTCTAAGAAACAACATTTTTTTCTGCATGTGCCGGGCGTAGAACCCATGGTCTTGGATATGAGAGGCATATGGCACCGAGCCACACTCAAATTTCAGACATTTAAAAGAAAACAATTCTCTTTCCTAGTGAACTACATTTATCTTTGGATACCTTAATCATTCAGCTCTCTAGGAACTGTTGATTAATTCATTCAACAGAAAGCAGTTGAGCAACCATTGCATGCCAGACACTGTTTTAGTCTCTGGGTATTAACAATGAACAAGATAAGCAAAGGTTTTAGCCATAAGGAGGGCACTAAATAAATAGTCAAAATTCCTCCCTTGGACCTGGGGAGAAGCAGTTGGGTAATAAATGAACACATACTGTGAGATCAATAATACTATGATGAGAAATAAAACGGGACAAGCCAGGTGTAGTGGCGCACGCCTGTAATCCCAGTGGCTTGGGAGGCAGAAGCAGGAGGATTACAAGTTTGAGACCAGAGGCAGTCTTTGTAATTTAGTGAGACCCTGTCTCAAAAAAGTAAAAAAATGGGCTGAGGGTGCAGCTCAGTGGTCCAGCACTTGCAAAGCATGCAAGTGTGAGGCCCTGGGTTCAACCCCAGTACCACAAAAAAAAAAAAAAAAAAAAAAAAAAAAAAAAAAAAAAAAAAAAAAAAAAAAAAAAAAAAAAAAAAGAAAAAGAAAAAGAAATAAAATGGGACAATGATGCAGAGAGTGATGGAGCAAAGGAGCAGCAGAAGTGTGTTCTGGGTTTGATGGGCAACCTTTCGAGGGACTTAAGAAGGGATTGATATGATCTGGCTACTTTTACTGCTGAGTGGAAAATAAATATCTATGTGGGCAAAACTGCCAATGTCATGAAAGATAAAGGAAGGCTGCGAAATGTCTCTAGATTAAAGGAGATTGAAGAGATGGTGACCACTGAATGTAATGTGTGATTTTAGATTGGATCCTGAATCAGGAAAAATGTTCTCTGTAGAAGACATTATTGGCATAACTGATAAGTTTTGAATATGTATTATAGGTTGTAGTAGTGTATCAGTTAGATTTCCTGAAGTTTATAATTGTACTATGGCTATGTAGAGAAGGTACTTGTTTTTAGCAAATAATATTGAAGATTTGAGGGTTGAAAAGTCATGATGTCTGGAACTCTCAAATAGTACAGAAAATGCATGTGTGTGTGTGTGTGTGTGTGTGTGTGTGTGTGTGTGTGTGTGCATGTGTTTGTATAAAGGGGGAAGGAGGGAGGGAGAGAGGGAGGGAGAGATAGAGAGACATAGAGATAGAGAGAGAGGGGCTCCAATGATGTGGTCAAATTTGTGAATCTAACCCAAATGGGCAGAGGGTATATGGGCATTCTTTGAACTTTTCTGGCAACTCTTCCCGTAAATTTGGAAGCTTTTTAAATGTCAATACCAAAGAGTAAATAACTTAATTAGCTAGGTAGGAAAGAGATTTATTTTATGTAAGGTGACACTTCAAGATTAAAGAATTTTCTTACAACTCTACCAGAAGGTATGTTATTACAGTTGGGTTCTGTTAGACTATGTATTCCTTTTTTTTTTTTTTTGTGGTACTGGGGGTTGAACTGAGGGTCTCACACTTGCATGCTTTGCAAGAGCTGGACCACTGAGATGCACCTCCAGGCCATTTTTTTACTTTTTGAGACAGGGACTCCCTAAAGTAAGCAGACTGCCTCTGGTCTCCAATTTGGGATCCTCCTGCCTCTGCCTCCCGAGTTTCTGGGATTACAGGCGTGAGCCAACATGCCCGGAGGACTATGCATTCTTAACAAAAGTTCTAGTAGACTCTATAAAGTATTAACAAAAGAAACAAGAGGGAACACATTTCTGGGATCTCCAAATGTGAAGACATGATTGTCAGGCATGGGAAAATCTTGTGGTGCAGGGTGAGGCTGAGGTCAATGCCAGAGAGGAAATCATCAGATTATAGAAAGTACCTGGCCACGGGGGCGGGGGAGAACTTTTATTTTGGGACAGCTGATACAAGTCATGTTGATATTGCTGCACTACACAGCCCAGTGTATCATCATCTTGGTTCTTTTATGTCCAAATGATTTGGATTGTATTTTCCTTTTTTTTTTTTTTATTTTATGGTACCTGGGGATTGAACCTAGAGACTTGGGCATACTTTGAAAGCGCTCTACCACTGAGCTGTGCCCCCAGCCCCTTATTTTACTTTTTTTTTTTTTTATCTTCAGACAGGGTCTTGCTAAGTTCCACAGGCTGCCTCTAGCCTCATACTCATGATCCTTCTGCCTCCCCTTTCTGAATTGCTGAGATTACAGGCGTGTGCCACTGCACCCTGCTGTATTTTCCTATTTTAATGAAACTTTATTTTCAATTGGAAGTCACTTGAGAATTACAATTAAAAACAACTAATTTTATAAACATTATTGCTAGATAAGTGAGTTCCTTTGAGTTAATGATACAATTTTCTGTGCCATACCATGGCTGGAAAATTTTGTGTACTAGCCTCTGGTCTTTTTGATCCTTTTTACTCATCCCTTATTAATTCTCCTCCAGCGTAGTTGGGGGCTGGTCATGCAGAGATGTGTATTTGGCAGTTGTTTAGCAGGTCAACCCTTGGGGGCAGTGGAAGAAGAGGCATGCCCAGAAGGAAAAGGCTTTCAGTTCCTGGAGTTCTATTTTGTGCCAGCCGCTGTGGCACCAGTCTTAAATAGAGTGTGCACTTGCAGTATTTCTTTCTTTTTCTGGGAAATCCTGGAGGCTTATGTGTTAGTGATTAGTTTTTGAGGCAGTGGGGATGGCTGGCTTGGAAAATGGTGATTACAGAGGTTTTCCTGTTCTGGGTGCTTCGTGACAGTGTAGCCCACCTCAGTGTCACTCTAAGCTGTCCTCATCCTAGAGCTAGTTGGAGGTCTGAGTCTGACTCCCAGGCTGTGCTGCTCACCATCACAGTGGCTTTTAGTTGGTGCACTGCAGGTATTGCTAGGCTCAGAGCAGCTTTCATTTCTGTGCCCTAGGGGTGGTGTATTCAGAAAACTATTGAGGCAATTCCACACCAAAACACATGTCCCTACCAGGGCTCTGGCTTTTACTGTAGTGAAATAGGAGATTCTAGTCTTTAGAATTATCAGTCCAGTACCTTTCATTGGCTGTGTACTCACTTAAGAAAAGAACTATTATTTTCAAACAAATGTATTCACTCTCAGCAAGCTATGTCCTTGAGTCAATTTGCTTTGCCTAATACCTGTCATTTGCTCTCAGTGATTCAAATGCAGCAGCACCAGTATAATTGGGTTGAAGGATTATGTCAAGCAGTGCTCTTTGTCATGTATAGAAGTTAAAAGCAAATGAACTTACTAGCTGATAAATTGGATATTCTTTGCAAGCACTGTGTTTTTAAGTTTATACAATTATTTTCTTTTAATGGTTGTGAAAGGATATACTATCCAAAGATTTTACTATTAATACTAAAGATCATTTTTTAAAATGATAGGGTGAGTATATTTTGTTCTACCTGAGAGTCATTTAAATAGTTGTGGACAAATGTGAATCTCTCTTATCCATTTTTCTAAGGAACTGTATGATGTGTGTTAACTCCAAATCATAAAAGTAGGTATCATCTCCATTTGACCACATATGTGGCTGAAGTAGAGAACTTGATATAGCCTGGAAGTGTTTGGGACTGATCTGTCATTTAATTATTCTGTTAATATTTTTCTACTGCTGTGTGTGTGTTGTCTGAATAGGACTGGGGTTCAAACTGAAATCTCCAACATGTAGCAATAGAGTGCCTAGTGAGGGTGTCTGGATACCACTATCATTTCTTTTCACAGTTCTCTCCTGCTCCTTGAACTTGCCATAATGCTACAAGGCAATAGATCACAGAAAACTACCAAAAGACCAAATAAGAGCTGTACTTTTTTTTTTTATGTATAATTTTGATTTTCCACAGCTCTAAATTCTTGGGAGTTTCCATAGTTCAGCACTGAAATATGGGCCTGCTCCCCGTCAGTAACTAAATATTCTCTTTTGTTGGCATAAATGTTATGATGCTGGAAGTAGGAAATCACTAAAAAGAATCAATGGAGAATTCCATTATGTGTAGGATTTCCTTTCCTTTGAGTCTTCAGGTTTGGAGATGAAGTGCCTTTGGCGTCAAGATACAGGGAAGCATAACAGCCTGAAATTATCCTCCTGCCCTAAACGATTAGAGCTGCACTGAGTGATTTATAGCACTGTGGGCTCAACCTACGACAGGGAAGAGATAAGGAGAGAGGGTAGTGAAAGGTGCTTTGGAAATACTCATGTCCAAGACTACCCTTTGCCCTGGGAGACTAGGAGAAGAGGATAAGAGGATGCAAACTCTTCACCTAGTGTCAAAGAACCAGGTGCTTCTTAAACTTTTTTGTTGTTGTTACCTTGGCAGGGTCTTCACATGATTCACCTTGAAGTGCTTTCTCTGGCAACACAAATGCTGTTAAAAAGATGAAGGGAAATTGAGATGGGAGGAGGAACAGAAACAATTTTAATATTGTTACATGGGTGGGGAAGGATGAACAAATTTGCAGACAAAAATTCTGCCAGAAAATAGTTTCCTCCTTTATAAAATTACAAGGTTTGTCTAAATATGATCTTTACAGTTTCTTTCAGTTCAAAACTGATTTTCCAATGATTAACATGTAATTCTCCTTCATTCATTAAGTGGTATTCTTTTTAATATGTGTTACAAAACACTCTCTTAAGCAAATATCCATGAAGCATATCTCTTGGTAAATAGCTGTGATTGCCCTTAGTAGAGATAACAGCTAGATTACCTTGAAATAAGAAGCCTTAGTTCTCTCAAAATACCCAGAGTACCTTGCTACAAAAAGAATAATAGAAAGAAAAAGGGAAGGGAGAGATGGGAAGGAGGGAGGAAGAAAAAGCCTTACCTGGGTGTAAGGTGAGACTTTGAAGAAGTGTATATGTGAAGATGGAGGATGAGAGAAAACAGAAAAAGGTCTAGTACAAGTGAAGGTTTAGTACAAACCAAAGAGTAAGTACCAAAGGTAGAAACTGGTGTCACGAGGGGACTTCGAGTCCCTCTTCAGGGTTCTTGGTCTCATTGATAGAAGAATTTAAAAAGGGACACAGGAACTCTAGGCCAGTTTCTTGGAGTTAGAAAGGGAGACTGCCTTGAAAATCATGGCAAGTAGGCTTGGGATTTATATTGACTGAGGGGTGGGATGGGTGGTGGGTGGGGGGTAAGGAGATAGATGTGGGAAGAGAGAAAGTTGCACTGGCTGAGTTAGAAGTCAGAAGAGGGCTGGGCTCAGCAGTGAAAGTCCAGGAACAATGGCACTGGGCCTCTTGCATCTCATGCAGACAGGTCTTTTTCCCAGTGCCTTATATTGCCTACAGGTGTGTTGTATTTTCCCGTCTCTTTGGCTTGGGCTGGCCATCTTTAGGTTGTAAAATAGCATCTTTGCTTTTTAACCCAGGATGGGTCTTCTCTCAAAGGAGGCCTCCCTCACCTATTCTGTTCATGGGCAGCACCTGTTGTCTTCATATGTAGAGGGTGTTACTGGTCACCAACCAAGCCATTTGTAAAGGGTGTTATTTGCCAGCAGTCATGCTATTTGTAAAGGGTATTATCTACCAGGTTATTACTGACCACCATTCAAGCCATTTATCTTAGAGGAAGTTGGCATATTGATATTCATATGTCTTGAATGGTGCCTGGGAGGCTACAGAGGGCCCATGTAGGCCCCTTCTTCCTGCCTAGCATCCTCTATCACTGCCTTCCTTGGAAAAATTTTTCTACATGTTCACCTTTTAACTTTTCATCCAAGTTCCTTTGCAGTCTCTGTCAAGGATTGATGTTTGTAGTATAGGTCAAAGTGCTGTGAAGTATTACCAAGATTTGCTTGCAAAGAGAAGATACTGCAAGTACCATTTGTCATTTGAAAATCTCTTTAATTGGTTTTTGGACTTAATTTTTCCCAACACCATTCTGCCTCTCTGAGCATTCAGCCCTGTTCTCCTTCAGATGGCTGTATTCTACTTGTCCACTTTCATTGCTCTGCTTTCAAAAAGGTCCCTTTGCTTCCCAGCAGAACCTTCTTAACTGTGTATCTTATTCCTCATACCTACTTCCCTCCCACCTGTTGTTTCCATCTTCCTATACCTTCTCTCCATCCAAATCATATATTGCTATCAAAGGAAGTCTTAGACTTGAAGAAGAGGCAAGGACATGCCCCACACACAGACCCATCACAATGATAGGGTTTTCCTTGTCCCTTTGTGTATGTGTATTTTGTATTAGATGAGCATGTTCTTTTCATAATGCCTTGAGATTTTGCCACTGATTTAACAACAACAACAACAACAACAACAACAATAACAACAGTCCCTCAGCAGTTCCTGGGTTACTGATTGCCGGTTGTCTTCCCCAGAGCAGATTTTGAGACAGAGAGGCCCATGAGAAAGATTTTCTGGGGAGAGGTCTTAGGATCTGTGGAATGGAAGGAAAGCAGCAGGATTGGGCAAAAGGAGGAGGTGGTTGTGCTGTAGTCTTAGTGGAGACCCTTGTTGTTGTTAGGTGCCATCGAGTCGTATCCGACTCATAGCGACCCTCTGTACAACAGGGGAAACACTATTGTCAGTGCTTCTCTGCTGTTCCTAGGGTTTTCAATGGCAGATTGATTTTTGGGAGGGGGTTGCCAGGTTGTTCTCCCAAGCCTACAGCTTCTGGTGTTCCCAGGCGGTCTCCCATCCAGGTACTAACCAGGCCCGACCCTGCTTAGCTTCCGAGATCTGACGGGATCGGATGCCACAGGGCTACAGCTGCAGGCAGTGGAGGCCCTAGGAGCTCTGAAATTAGCATGTCCCTTCAGAGTTATCTCCATTAGAGTGAGGGGGCTGAGGCTTTAGGTCCCCATGGCTACCTAGGAATGGGTGTGTGACCTTGCTTGAGACTAGCTGAGACTTTTCAGACTAGTTGTCTTAGTAGGTTGAGGCTTATAAATGAATAAACATTTATTTGTCATAATTCTGGAGGGTGGAAAGTCCAAGATCAAGGCACCAGCAGATTCAGGGGTAGGTGAGGACTGGCTTCCGGGTTCATAGGTGGCATCTCTTGGTTGTGTCTTGATGTGATGGAAGGGATAAGAGGTCTCCATCAGCCTAAGGGCACTGATCCATTTGTGAGGGCTCTGCCCCTAGGATCTAATCACTTCCCCCCACATCATCACCTTGGGGGTGAGGATTTCAACATTTTGAGGGGACACATTCCAACCATAGCGTTCTTCCCCTCTCCCCTTCCAATTCATGACCTTACATGCAGAGTGCCTTCATTTCATCCCAGTGGCCCCAAAGTCTTAACTCTTTCCAGCACTAATTCAGAAGTCTAGAATCTCATCTAAATATTGTCAGAATCAGATATGGGTGAGACTCAAGGTATAGTTCATCTGGGTGTGAACCTGTAAAATCAAGCATATATTCTGTACTTCCAAGATACAATGGTGGGACAGGAACAGGACAGAAACTCCCATTTCAAAAGGGAGAAATAGGAAGGAAGAAAGGAATGACAGGTCCCAAGCAATTCTCAAACACAGCAAAGTAAACCTTAGATCTTACGGCTCCAGAATAAGTTTCTTTGACTTGCTGCTCTGCCCCTCAGGCCACTGGGGCAGTGATTCTGCCTTAGTAGCTTTGCTGGCCCTCAAGAGTTTGTTTGGTTGGCACTGTCACCAGGAATTCGCTGGATGCAGTCCATGCTGTAGCTCTCATGCGGTGGGGGTTTACCTGTGGTTCTCCTGGGTAGGAATCACACATGCTAGTGGCCCTTCCAGTCTGAGATTCTGCTGGGCATTGGCCCAGTGGGGACTCCCTGCAGTGGTCCTGTCCCTGAAGTAGCTCTCTTCCTGGGTCTGGAAGTTCTCTAGGACATCCTTTGAAATTGAGGTATGTAACTAAACACAATGAGTCCTCCTCTTGTTGAGTGCAAAGCCAATAAATAAGCACAACCAGAAGACAATAAAAGAAAAAAAAATGGAGAAAAGTTCATTACCTGTAGCAGGTAAGGAGAAAACTGAAGTTATTCGAGAGGCAGTGCCTTCCTCAAATAGAAGAACTGTGGGGATTTTATTCAGGCAGCCTACATCTATTCATGTCTCCAGCCATAGCTCCCTGACATCCAATCCCATCTGATCTTGGAAGCTAAGCAGGGTCGGCCTGGTTAGTCCTTGGATGGGAGACCACCTGGGAATTCCAGGTGCTGCAGGCTAGGGAGAAGGACCTGGCAACCCACTTCCAATACAATCTGCCATTGAAAACCCTATGAATAGTGAGAAGCACTGACAATAGTCCTGGGCACTGCACAGTGTTGGGGAGTATTTCCTTCTGTTGTATATAGGGTCGCTATGAGTTGGACTTAACTCAATAGCACCTAACAACCACCACCACACACATATTCATATAGGAAAGCACTTTTGGCATAGGTACATTCCCAAGCATACTCAGCTTAAGATGGACATTACTGAGTGTGATCAGTTTAAAGTCAGAGTTTAAGAAGGAGAGGTGGCAGACACATTCTTGGGCATACTTAGTTCAAGGTCATGGAGCATGTATTCCATATGTTAAAATAGTGGACAGGAACACTTCTGGGCATTCTTATGTCATAGAGATGGCAGACAGGAATACTTCTGAGGATGTTCAGCTTTTTTCCAAAAAGGTTTACCTGAAATCAAAGGAATGGACACCCTGAAGATGTGTTCATATAGACGTTTGCCCCTAAGGGAGCCTGCCTAACCTAGCTGCTAACAGGTAGAGGGACCCATGACCACATAGCTTTGCTAGGCAGAGGACATGCAGCCCTGGGACCTGCTGGAGCCACAGATGGGGCAGGTGAGGAACCCAGGGACCAGGTGTGGAGAGTAAAGTGCACAGTGTGAAGCTCTGCCTTCTGCTTTGAAACCTTTCTGCTCTCCTCACACCTTCCTCCTTTGTACTCTGGGCCTACAATGAGTGGTAGCCCTCATGATCTCTTAAATGTCTTCTGGACCATTCTGACACTGTTTGGGACAATAGGTCCTGCTTCTGTTTAGATGGTAACTAATCTGTCCATTGTCTTGATGAATATCCTATGCCTCCAGTTGGGTTGGTTTATTTGTACTATGTTCATATGAAACTGTCCCTTGGCCTCATCCTTATTATTTTCCAAACAGGTTTTCTTACTTTTCCCCAAAATGGATAGGCTGGAGATTTTCCAAAATTTTAAGTCATGGTTACTTTTTGATTAATAATTCCATCTTTAAGTCATTTCTCTCTTTTCACATTTTACTCTAAGCAGTCAAGAGGAGCCAGGTGGTCTCTTAATACTTCACTTAGCTATTTCCTTAACTAAATGGCCAATAGCATCACTAGCAAGTTCTCCCTTCCACAAAACATGAACACAGTTCAGCCAAATTCTTTGCCACTGTATAAAGAGGATCATATTTCCTACAGTTTCCAATAACATGTTTCTTATTTTCATCTGAGACCTTATCAGAATGGCCATTACCATTCATATTTCTACCAATATTCTGTTCATCACTTTTTATGGATTCCTTAAGAAGATTAGCTTGCAGCCCTACCAATATGCTGTCCTATCCTTTCAGATCTCGGAAGCTAAGCAGGGTCTGGCCTTGTTAGTACTTGAATGGGAGACCACCTGGGAACACCAGATGCTATAGGCTTGGGAGAAGGACCCAGCAACCCACTCCCAAAAAACCATCAGACATTGAGAACCCTATAAATAGCAGAGAAGCTCTAACAGTAGTGTTTCACCTGTTGTGTTTAGGGTGGCTATGAGTTGAACACCAACTTGACAGTACCTAACAACAACAACAAGATTAAGATTTTCTTTATATCATTCCTCTCCTTATCCCTTACCAGATTCATGCTTGATGGTCTGTTCATAGCAATGTAGGCATTTTGTAGTACATACCTCAAAGCTCTTCCAACCTCTACCTGTTACCCAGTTCCAAAGCCACTTCTCCCTCTTAGGTGCTTGTTACAGCAGCACCTTACTTCTTGGTCCCAGTTTTCTGTCTTAGACTATTAGCACTATTAAAACAATAACAAAAAAAGTGCCTTAGATTAAGTAGTTTTATAAACAGTAAAACATTTCAGTCTCACAGTTCTGCTGGCTGGGAAGTCTGAGATGAAGGTGTTACGAGAGTTTTAGGGCAAAGCTCCAGCTTTGTGATGCCAACAGACTAGGGTTGGCCACCCATCCAAAATGTGCCACTTAAAGAGACAAGTATGGTGAGAAGCAGAGAAAGATTTAGTTAGTGTGCACATTGGGAAGAGGAACAGGTAAAGGTGATCCCAAGTCCATCTTCAGGGTACTGACAGGAGCTTTCGGTTTAAACAGAACAATTGGGTGTGGGGCAGTGGTCTACCAAATGAAGCAGTCCTGGTCAGAGTGTGGTCTGTCTGATCAGTGTCTCAGTTCTGGTTCTGCAAGGTGCTCCCGAGAAGTTGTTATCACTGTCAGTGCTTGAGAGGAGCAACCTGGTTCCCACTAGATGATGACTTCTGCTCCAGGGTGCAGCCTCAGGATCATAGATAACGGTCCTCCTTTGAGGGGGTGGTCAGTCCTTCCAGGCTCCCCATTGCTTGAGGGTGGTTTCTGTCCTTCTTCAAAGGGATGTTTATCAGTCCTATTCTTCCTGGAATCTAAGGTGAATGCAGAAGAAGGTGACTCAAGAGGAAATGTTAAGAGGCAAAGTAGAACCAGAGAGGACAAATGGAGTTAGGCCAGTGACTAGTGTCCTCCTTCACATTTCGTTACCTTGTGGGCCCAGGAGAGGTGTCAGTGCCTTTTAGCAAGAACAGTTTCTATGTGTCTGTTTATGAAGGTGTTAGAAGATTCTGTTGAGAACCCACTTCCTCGTTCACAGATAGTACTGTCTCACTGTCTCCTCCCATGGGGGAAGAGGGAAAGGGATCTTTCTGTGGCTTCGTTAATATGGGCACTAATCTCATTCATGAGGGCTCATTTCCCAAAGGCCCTGTCTCCTAATCCCATCACCTAAGGAGGATGAAGATTTCAATGTATGAATTTTGGGGTGACATAAATATTCAGAGCACAGCTCTGTTGCCAGAGGGTTGGGAAGGACTCAGGGGGAGATGGAGAGACCCAGATCTCTACCCAGTGTTTTCGAGTTCTTGCCACCTGGAGAGCTTTTGTTACCAAGTGAAAGAACACAGGAGATGTGAGTGCAGGTGTTCTTAGAGTGAGTGGGGGTGTGTGGGGTTTTGGACAGGACATCTTGAGGGTAAGCTTAATGGAATGGAGGATCATTCCTGAGCTCAGGCAGGGAAAAGGCAGGGAATTCCTGGAATGGGTGGTGGTGGGGTTCCAGAGTAGTCTTGCTCTTCTTTTCTGTTCTTATATGGGGTTTTCAGATGTATTATGGTCTCAGATGCATGATGGTAATAGCCAAACCACAATGCTAATATGGAAATGCCATTACAGTGAAACAAAGGATAGCTAGGGATCATCCTGGTAGGCCACATTGGTCCCATCTGGTTTTGGCAAGGTCTTGTTTTTGATCCTTTGAGCGATCACATACCTTCCCCTTGTAATGCAGCTCTGCTATTGCGGAGCATTAACCACCATGCAGTAGTTTCTTTCTCTGTGCTATCTAGCCTGCCTCAGCACCAGTTAATCCTCATTAGGAGGATGATAGTCACAGGCATCTTCTAGGAAGCACAGCATCTGGGGCAATTTTCCTTAATTTCCAAGAGGGAATCTGGGCAGCACCACTATAATTATCTTCCAGGAGAGTAGTACCATGGTTGGGAAAACTGTGGGTCAAGATTAAGATCTTATAGGAAATAGAGACTGGGGAGAAAAATAAAAATGACATCAAAACATTTAAAAGCATAACAAGGTTCTAGAGATGAAAAAAATTCTGGAAGCTCTCTATTTCCAAATGTCCTAGAACAATTTATATCAGAAACCTGCTCTAGGCAGAATGTTTTTCTAGAATCCTATTCTTGAGAGGTTGAGAAAGATTTCTGTGACACGCTGATCTTTTGGGTCTGCTTCTCTCATCAGCTTTGAGCTATGCTGATTGAGCTTCTTAGTCCTTTCTGGCATAATGTATAATGTCTTTTATATTTCTTTTTATTTATTTTCCTTTTAGACTTTTATCAATTTTATGAAAAGTGCCTGTGTAATTATCATGTTTTCTGTTAGTTATCCATGGGACCTAAAGGAACTCTCTTTGGGGGTGCTTAATCTTCTCTATATATATCAAGAAGATCTCAAATACCTGATCTACACTAACTTACATTCTCTTGAAACATCAAATGCATACATAAAAATAGGCAGAGCATAACTGTAGCATGTGTTGGGGCCACACTATTAACAGAGGATTACTTCTTAAGAGTATCATTGTTTCTATTGAACACCTGCCCACCTCTAGACCTTTTGCATATTTTTATCTTTAATCCCTCCTGAAATCTAGCAAGTTAGATATTATGGTCATGATTTTGCCCAGGAAATAGGCTTTTAGACAGGTTATGTACTTTGCTGAAGTTCTGTAACTTGTACTTACTAAAATTGTGAATTTAGGTTTCTTTATTTCTCTTTCTTTTTAAAAGAGAAAACAGATATAGCACTGTAGCTGATGCTTTTTACACTAATATTACAGGCATGTTTGCAGCCATAGCACCCTAGCATCTGATACTGCCTGATCTCGGGGGCTAAGTGGGGTCGGCCTGGTTAGTCTTTGGATAGGAGACCACCTAGGAATATGAGGTGCTGTAGGCTAGGGAGAAGGACCTGGCAATCCACTCCTGAAACAATTGCCATTGAAAACCCTATGCATAGCAGAGAAGCACTGACAGTAATGCCAGGCATGGCAGAGTGTTGGAGTATGTTTCATTCTGTTGTACATAGGATCACTATGAGTCAGACCCAACTTAACGGCATCTAACAACAACAACAATAACGTTATGGGCATAGCATATTCTTTAAAGATGATTTCCTCATGTTCAGGGACTACATTTCTTTTTTTACTCCTTCCTTCCTTTCTTCCTTCCTTCCTCCTTCCTTCCTTCTTTTTTTTTTTCAACTTGGTATCCTCCTGCTCAGTCTTCTGAATGCGGAGATAACAGATGTGTGCCACCATGCTTGACTTGGGACTGTGTTTTCTACTTTTTCCAAGTTTCCCAAGAAATTTAAGTACAAAACAGTATGCATTTGCTAAGAGTTTCGATTTACCTTGCAGTAATTTTATTAGATCAAGTTTTTTTTAAACAAGGAATTATCTCACATGAGTGATTGTTTGGCTTTTCTCAGAAGCAGAATTTTAATCACACAAGTATTAGAAGTTTTACCACCTAACTATCTCTCGAAGCCGGGTGTTCCTCTTCTCTTTCTTCAGTGGAGTTCTGAATGTTCTCTGATTCTGTTTTGACTTGCTCTCCACATTCCAGCTTAAGGATCCTTCTAAATTACATCCTCTACCTCTTTCTTTGGGGCTGGGATTTAGCTCAGTTGGGAAAGCGCCGCTCTGCAGTCTCTGAGGTCCCGAGTTTGATTCCCAGCACCCCAAAAATGGGAGAAGGACGTGGCAACCCACTCCCAAGGCAATACTGAAACAATCTGCCATTGAAAACCCTATGAGGGTCGCTATGAGTCAGACACGACTCGATGGCACCTAACAACAACAACAACCTCTTTCTTTAGCTCTCATCATCTCTAGAGAATAATAACTCAGCTGCTTAAATTGGTGCCCATGGGTCTTCATAATCTGAGCTGGGCATCTCTACTTCTTTCCTTTACTATTTCCCCAGTAACATTAAATGATCTCCTCAGACACCTTTCCGTGAGCTGCTTCTCTGTGCCACATATGCAGGTATGTACTGCATACTACACATTGGTTGGCAGTGGACCACACGTATGACAGTATATACCACAGAGCCTAGGTGTGTAGGCAGAAGACACTGATTCTGGATTTGTCTTTGTTTCTGTGGCATGTGTCAGAAACAAACATACCATCTATGGATTTTCCAGTTGGGTGTCTCAAATACATCAATCAGCATGGGTGAAGCATATCCCACAGTTTAGTGTGAAGGAATTTCTTCCTATTCTTTTTGCTACAAGGGAACTTTGAAACCTTTGGAGTTAACTAGGAGTGGTAGGAATGGGTCTAGGCCTTCCTGACACCCAGGAAGAGTTATGAACCTTGCCTTACTGAATTTGTCTGCATGATCAGTATCTATGGATGACCTCAGAAATGGTGTGAATGGCTAAAGATGATCATCCTTATTTTCTTTCAACTGTGATTATTTCCTCTAGTTCTAAATATTGCTTGTTTCTCAGAATTGGATACCACAAAGTGCTTATATATTTTAGAATAGTTCCCCAGTCCTCAAAATTCTGGTCGAGAGGGCCCACCAAGGACCTCCATTAAGGCACATTTTTGGAACTGCACATAGATTTATAGAACATTAGAAAGAAGCTGCAGAAATCATGCACACAATATATGAACTTCAGATCTTCTTACAGCATCCATTTAAATAGTCATCTAGAATCTTGGTCACCTGGAAAGGCGGTGATTTTGTTGCTGCACTAGGCAGGCCTTTCTTATTTCTGACACCTCCAATTATCATTTCTCTTTTGTTAGGTTATCCTCAGTATACCTCCCCCTAATTTCCAACAGAGCAATACTTCTGTTCGCTGGAACCACAAGAAATCCAACATCACTTTCAGATGTGGTTCTTGCTATTTGGAAATGGGCAGCCCACCCCTGGGTCTCCTGCTCTCTGCTTAGCCATTTGCAGTCCTTGAAAGTTTCCCCTGTGATTCAAATCTTCATTTGTCACTGATATTACCAGAACAGAAACATGGATAGCCATTCATTCTGAGTACTTTACTTTTGTAATGCAACGTAGGTGAAAAGGAATGTTTTAGAAATGATAACACATAGTATAGACTTCTACTGTACGTGAACTCAACTAAAATTCTAATTTGTGCTCTTTTATGTCATATTTTCTCCATCATATTCTTGTGTTGGTTTTATTTGTACTTAGGTGCAGTGCTTTTTATATTTAATTTTCCCTTGTTAGATTTAACCCATTAGTTTTCAACCTCTGGGTATAGTTTCGGAATTTGATAGAGTCATTCACTCTACTAGTTATCCTTCCTTGTTTCTTATTATCTTTGCATTTGGGAAACATGCTATGTCTGCTCTTATCCAATCACTGACAAAAATGTAGTCATTTCTCCTAACCTGTGGTTTTTGTTTTCTGTGGTTTAAGTTACCCGTGGTCAACTGCAGTCTGAAAATATTAAATGGAAAATTCTAGAAATCTATAATTCATGTTTTAAATAATTTTATTAAATGTTATTGTTATAATTATTTTATCTTATTACCAGTTGTTTTAAATCTTTTTGTGCCTAATTTATAAATTAAACTATCCCGGGTATAAATGTATAGGAAAAAACACAGTATATATGAGAGTCTGTACTATCCACAGTTTCAGGTATCTAGTAGAGGTCTTAGAACATATCCTTCAAGGATAAGGGAGACTACTGTACTGATCTGATCAAAGCAAGAACCAACCAGCAAAAAACTAGAGGCCCTAGCTGGGTGACATGTCACACGCCTGTGATCTCAGTGACTTGGGAGGCTGAGACAAGAGTATCACAATTTTGAGGCCAGAGTCATCCAACACAACTTAGCGAGATCCTGTCTCAAAATAAAAAATAAAAAAGGGATTGGTGGTACAGCGTAGTTCGTGGTGGAGCACTTGCCTTGCATGCATGAGGTCCTGGGCTCAATCTTTTAGTAATAAGAAAAAAAATTTAATTAAATAGATACCATTGAAATTAGGAAAAATAATGGATTCTGCCTTTTTAAGGGCATATCACATTCCATGTATTTTTCTAGGCCATAGGCCATACATCTCCCTTACCTCAGTTGATCCTCACAACAGAGAGAGGAGTGGGGACCCACCCTGTTTTACACAGGCAGAAAACAGCATAGTTTAAAATACAAGTCAACTGAGGTTAATGTGAATATTTTTCTCCACACTATATTGCTTTGCTAACAGACCTTGCAAGTTCTCAAGGTGTTTGTCTAGAACTCCCCCCCCAAGGAAGATTTCAGTTGAAAGTGTACTGAAGATGTAGAATTGCTATTTGCTACTAATCATGTAATGGATTTGCTCACATTATTCTCAAGTGATCTTACCCAACCAGGTTGGGATTTTTTTTTTTTTTTTTTTTGTATTTGGGTGTTGAAACTAGGGCCTTGCACATACTTTGCAAGGGTTCTTATCACTAGGCTGCATTCCTCAGTCCATTTTTTGAGTTAGGGTCTTGCTAAGTTACACAGGCTGCCTCTGGTTTCGTACTTGTGGTTCTCTTGCCTTTGCCTCCTGAGTCACTCGGCTCAAACAGCTTGTATTATATATGATGAGCCACACATTACTAGTGGCATTTTGCTTACTTAATTTGATTCAGTTTTATAGGCAACGCTTGTTCCAAAAGTGTTCATGAAGTAACTAATGTTCTTCTGGCCCCATACCAGGGACATCATGGTAGGAAGACAGAAGAGAAGTTGAAGAATTTATAGTATGTTTGGGGAAATATAAAACATGTCCATAAAAAAATTAAGAACAAGTACAAGGGAGGTGAGATGTAATAGTATACAGTTTATGGACAGTACATAGAATGTCTGGAGAATTTTTTTTTATTTGAGGAGATCACCTTAGGGCGAGGGGAGTGAGGGCCAGCTTCACTGAAGACACAAAATTTTGAATTAGGTTTTTAATGTAGTGAAGTGCTTAGACTAGAGAAGTGTGATCTTGTCAAATCATATCATCATCTTTGTTCAGAATTTTAATCCTAATAAAATATGTTCTGGCTTCTCAGGAGAATAAAATTATGTAATATGTACAAAGGAAGCCATGGGGAATAAAACGTACCATAAATTGTAAGGTATTACTTTAAAATGAAAAGTGGAGGACATTCTGTATGCTTTGACTCCACCTTTGAAAAACAACTCTTCTCCATTTAATTACCTTCCATTATAGTGGTTACCACCTCACTAATAAGTATGTGATCCCACCATGTAATCATAGTGCATAATCGCCTGGAATACAGCATGATTGACATGTAATATTGCCTCTTTGAGGAGATGTCCTTCAGAAAGTGATTTATGAAGAATATCTAATGGACAAAACAGATAATATGACACCTAGTTTTCTTCATTCTAAATAAACACTCACTGAACACTGCCTATTGATGTGCTTTTTATAGACCCCAAGCTTCCAAGAGCTTAGAAACAGAACAAAACAAAACCCAACTAAAAACATGTAACTAAAATATAGTAATGTTATTATCCATCTTTTTTTGAATATGATGTAGACTCCTTAGAAGAAAACTATTTCCTATCCCATGCACTCGAGAAGTATTACTCAAAGGATGAACTGAAAAGGAAATTCACACAAAATAGTGATTGAGTTTTGCATTTATTTTGGATTTCTTCACTGTTAAATACAGTCATTTCAATATTCCAAACCTCAAGATTTTCCTTTGCATAACTGATCTTTAATTCTTAACAGTTAGTAATAGAAACAGTAAATGCATTTATAAAGTGTTTCTATGATTGGGATGAATCACGCATCTCACCTGCAAGGTTTGCCCAGTTCTCACAAAGTCACATGTGTATATAAAACACATGTCGTCCAAATATAGAACATTTCTGTTACTCCATAGAGCTCCCTCATGCTCCTTCACAGTCAGTTCCCCAACATTCTCCCTCCCTTCTCCCCCACGCCAACCACTCTTCTGGTTTCTCACACCACAGACACATACATTGACTAAGGTAGTGTTTTATAGTTATAATTTTAGCTAATGATTATAGCCAAGAGTACTAGTTAATGAATCAAAATCAATGTTAAAGAATAGAATGGTTTTAGTTTTTTTATTTTATTTTTTTCCTATACTAGGGAATGGGAGGTTGAACCCAAGGCTACACACACGTTAGGCAAGTGCTCTACTACTTTTCTTTTTAATAAACAAATTTTTAAGTAGCATGGAATTATATATGCTTTTGAAGGAAATTGAAGAAAGCAAGCAAAAACTCAACTTGATGAAGGATGGAGTACCCTTAATGTAATGAGATTCAATTTTTTTAATATAGGCCTTATAAACAAAGTCATTCTCATTCTTTATAATTCATTTGTTTATCCAAACTTTTTTCCTTTCATTCATGCATTTATTTAATGAATGTTTATTAAATGCCTGCTGTACATCAGGCACTGTTCCAGATGTTGGAAATAGAAGAGTAAACCATGCAGGATCTCTGTCTTCATGGAGGTCATGTTCCTTTTGGTTATTGGTAGGGAGAATGAATACAGTAAATACATAAAAAAGATATATCATCCAATGTGAGACCATGATAATGTAAATGAAATGTAAAGTTTGCATGTGTATAGAGACTGATGGCAGTCCCTTAAACGATGTGACCAAAAGAGGTCTAGCTGAGGAGGTGACATTACATCACATATCAAATAAGCAAAGTAGCAAAATGGACAACCATCTGGGTAAGACAGATCCAGGCACAGGGGGTGCAGTTTCCCTCTAGATCCAGCATGTAAAGTAAGACCTTATGTAGGTTACATATCTAGTTCTCCAAAATTCTGTGCTCTCGCTCTGAATTAGAAAGTCTGGTTATCTAATTGTCTTCTCAGGATGTTAAATCTTGGTCCTCCATTTAATTCAGGTTGGTACCCTGTGACCTACTACTCTGTTTATATCACTAGCTCAATTCAGGCTTTGCTCTTAAGGTAATGTTTTCCTTCATACAGAATGTCCTTTTATAACTCAAGCCCTGAGCCACTGGGAGGAAGCACTGCTTCAGGGAATGTTTGAGATAGAAAATTGGTCTAGTTCTAGAGAGTGTAGGTGTTTTCCAGCAAGTGGAAGTTTGTAAGGAACCGCTAAACTGGGATGTGAAACAGGAAGACTTCCTGAGTCATAGCTTCCTGTTTTGGCATCCTTCTGTTTTGAATGTGGTATTATAACAGCAGGTGCGTTTACTCCAATCCAGCTATAAAAATGTGTTTCAGGGAAAATACAAATGGCTTTTGGTTTGTCCATTTTTTTATTTCTATTATTATAAAACATTGAGCTGACTTTTATAGTCAAAGAACAATTAAACTGCTATGAGCAATTGTTCACAGAACTCTTATCAAATGTCTATTATTTCTTTATAAATATAAAGTTTTAGAGGTGTCTGCAATCTAAACAAGAGGAAAATTGAAATTATCACTTTTCTTCTTATATGTTCATAGAAAAAAGTATTTCTAATGGAAAGAAATAATGAGTAAAGATCACTTCAAATAAAATACCAATGGATTTTAGGTAAATTTCAATCAAGATACTGCAGATCTCTTATACTTTCTGTGAATCTATGTAATTGCTAATAATTGTTGAACCTAATATCCATCCCCACAGTAAAATGACTTCTAAAAAGAGAAAATTTAGGTTTTGCCTTGTGCAGCTTTAATGTTATGTACATTCCTTATGGCTTTTTGCTTCTCTAAAATTAGCAATAGAAACTTGGCTCATTGGAACAATCAAAGGAACAAAACAATGTTGTCCCAAACCATTCTTAGTCACCATTCCAGTATGCATGTACTATACCTGTCCTACTCCTAGATTTATCTCTTAAGGATTTAGGATTAGTAAAAATATCTATGCAATTATATAATGAAAGAAACTGAAAAGTCTATCTGCCTTTCTTTCTAAGGAATTCCTTCCTTCCTTACTTTTGACTTAACAAAGAATTCCTATTTCTTCAAATCATCTCAACACACTTTGTGCATAAATCCAAATTCTGGCTGTTGGGTTAAAAATATAGGAAATCTTAATTTGAATTTCTAACACAGTAGCCTTTTTACTGAAAAATTTTAAGTCAGTATTAGTTAATTATGATTTATAAGAGAAATGTTGTAATGTTGAGGACGGATACTTCTTACTTGACAGTGTAGAATTAGATTTTTTTCTGTGGAAAAATGGGTACCAGAAGCCTTGCATAGCTATGATTTATGTAGTGTTTCACTTATATTTTTCAAGCTATAATAGTTCATGATTTAAGCACTTATCATCATCAAGCACATCCAGAAAACATAGCATCTTTTGAGACCTCTGAGTTGGCCATACATGGAAATATCAGGAGAATTTTGTGGCAACCACGTGCCACAGGCTTGTAAGGATGTGGTACAACTGGAATGAACCCTCCCTTTTCATTGACAACATGTGTTACATGTTAATATGGTTCTGCCCTCTGGATTATAATTTCTTGGTGACAGGATCTATATTTGGAGGAAAGAATTGTCTAGGGTAACTTTCTTTGTAATAATCATTTGCATTAAATGATTATTTTCCACGTAAATCTAAATAAGATGCAGACACTGTGGGTGCCAAGGATTCCTGTGCCAACCAGGGTAAGAATAACAAAGGAGCCTGTTGTATGTTAGTGGTGAGAAAGCATCCCTTGGAGGTTAACACACATACCTATTCAAATCAAGAATCGCATAAATGTACTGGTTGAATGTCAGTGACTCAAAACCATTGCCAACAACCAGATGTGCATCCTAGCAATCCACGTAGCCAACAGTGGTGAGGACTTGGAAATACTCAATTGCCATGATTGTTTGAGACCCACAAACAATGAAGCATTCTGTCTTGAGGTTATTCTGATAGAAAATAGAGACTGCCTCAAATCTTTTTTTGCCTCAACTTTGTCCAAACTTGGAAATTACTTTTTTGGTTTTTTTCTTATTCCCTTTTTTGGTTATGCAAGTAGCCATATCATAAAAGTTCCCAGGCCTTCAAAATGAAAACCCAAGTTTATTTCTGCCTGGAATATGCTACTTTAGAGAAAATCTTACTCTTTCGTGGTTTCTAATATGGACTATTGTAGCACTTCCCTGTTTTACTTCAACAATTTCACATATAGATAAGATAATGACTTTTAAGAAGCATGACTGACACCTTTTCATAATATACAAATAATAGTAGTTAGTAGTGGTAAAAATTGCAGTCTGGACATTCAGATTCTCTTCAGTCATCTTTTAAATATTTTCTTTTTATTTATTATTTGCCTTTTGATCCTGTAGGTATTCCCACAGTTTACATTCTTCTCTTAGAGCTGAGAGTTTTACCACACTGCATCTTATTTCCATTTCCCTTTCTCTGGTTTACACCCCTCCACTTAGGGAGGGGAATGTTCTTTGCCAGTTACTTAGGCCTTTGCCCAAGGCAAAGTTCCTTGGACACCCACGAAGCCAAGACCACTGTTTGGAAAGAAAAGTAGGCAATTATTCTTTTGAATCCTGTTGCTTGTTGTAGGAGCTAAGAAGTGCGAAATAATAGTCAGGCTGGAGAAAATAAAATGTTAGAGTGACCGGAGGCTCCTTTGACACAGCTGTTTGCGGTCAGCGTGAGGAAGGCACTTGGAGTAAATTCATGCATTTTATCTATAGATAGACAAAAGAACAAAAAGCCAAACTTAGGAAAAAACACAGAACACAGTGGTTCCTCATTGAACATGATCATGTTTGTAATTAGCTTATTTCTGTAATTTCCTCAAACACACAAAAATTTTTTTGTGTGTGGATTTCGAATGATAATTTTCTGTTCAAATTAGGTGAAAGAATGGGAAGTATATTGGAGAATACAGTCTTCTTCCCCAGATATGACACTTTCTTGAATTCTACTTGCAGGCTCTTTCTGTGTTATGAAAGGAAAGCTAAAAAGTCCTGGGTTTGACCAATTAGGATGCTAGAGTTCTGCATTTAAAAGGTTTATGCAATCTTGTTAACCAACCAGAACAGAACCAGAACCGGTTTGCCCCAACGCTTTACCAGGTTGGCAATTACTGAAGTTTTGCAAAAGAGAGTTTACTTAGCAGGAAGGGAAACCCAATCTTGATTATAGGAGGATAGGGTTCAGGGGCATTTATGGGACAAGAAAGAGGATGGTCTCAGGTGTGGGTAAAGGTGATTGGCTCTAGGCAGGATGACGTAATTGGTGGTCTGCATGTGTGTAGGCAAACTCTGGCCCTTCACAGGAGGAAGTTCAGAAATGGTGGTAAGGCATGAGGTATGGGTGGAGTTTCCTATTATCTGAGTCAAAAGGAGGCATGTCTGACACTTATTGAGGCCTATGTGAAGGGGTCCATGGTTTTACCAGTTTGAGCCAACCAAGGGAATTTCTGAATCCCTTAAACAAACAAACAAACAAACAAAAAGTCTTAAACCAATCATTGTGAGTGTTTATAGCAAAGCTAGCAGTGTCTGTTAACCTAGTTGAACGACTTCTAAAATCAATGATGAAAGCAAGTAACTAAAAACAAGTAAAACTAAGGGGTTTATTTAGATTTTCTCAGAGTTTTTTTCTCTGAGTTTCAAAAGAAAGTGCTCTTTTGTTTGTCTTATGTTTCTTTTCAAAAAGGCTCTCACGACTGATGGGCTGGAGTGACTCTCCTGCCTCAGCCTTCGAAATGGCTAGGACCACAGGTATATGCTGCTCTGACTAGTTGCTCTATGATTTATGAGCTTTAACTAGGGAATGGTAGAATGGCTCAAGCCCATTACAGGAGAAAAGAGATGTATTAATTTTATTATGGGGACCCTGTGGCATGGCACACAGTTGTAATCGTGGTCACTGGGGAGGCTGAGGCCAGCGGCAGCCTATGAAATTTGGTAAGACTTTGTCTCAAAATTAAAAAACAAAACAGAACAAAACGAACCACAAAACAAAACCAGACTAGGGTGCAGTTCAGTAGTAGAGCAATTGCCTAGGATGTGCTAGGCCCTGTATTCAACCCCTCAGTATTTAAAAAAAAAAAATTCTTATGAATGCTCAGTTATAATCTTTGTATCTCTACTTGCAACTCACTGTATCTTAGAGATGAAGCCTCCTTTTTTTCTCCACTATTGTAAAAGTTAGGGCCTATTGCTGCAGTAGTTGGTAAGACTTGCTGTATCACAAAAGGACCTGACTTGGATATTAGAGGTATCAATAACTTATTTTTGAAAGCATTTTCTGAGAAAAAGAAACTCCCTTTCAAAAAATCTGTTATTTTGAAATGGGACTTCAGTATCTTAACTTCATCTGCCAAAAAAAGCCAGAGCAGGAATGATTCTCTTCCTTCTTATCATGAATTTCTTGTCATGTCCTCATTTCGTTTTGACCAAGTGAACATCACAGCTGTGTATCTCCAGGTGTTGTGTTGACTAATGCCCTTTCTTGTTCCAGGAAACAATGTCATGAGAACCATCCATGGGGTGGGAGAGATGATGACCCAGATGGTGCTTAGCAGAGGCTCTATCTTCCCAGTGAGTGTGCCCGATGTCCAGCCCAGCATCCACCCCAGCAAGCAAGTGAGCCCCACTGAGCATGAGGATGTGACTGTGATGGATACCAAACTGAAGATTATTGAGATTTTACAGGTGCGTCCTATAATAGATACTAAGTGATAAAGATGTCATTTAGCAGCCGGGCGCGGTGGCGCACACCTGTAATCTAAGCAACTTGGGAGGCAGAAGCAGGAGGATTGCAAGTTTGAGATCAGAGGCATCCTATGAAATTTAGTGAGATCCTGTCTCAAAAAGTAAAAAAATAGGCTGGGGGTGCAGCTCAGTGGTGCAGCACTTGGAAAGCATGCAAGTACGAGGCCCTGGGTTCAACCCCCAGTACCAAAAAAAAAAAAAGATGTCATTTAGCTCATAGGTTTCAGGAAAATGTTTTGTTCTGAATCACTGTGTAAATATTTTGAAATACTATTGATCTAATTTTATTTTTTAAAGTTAAGGACAAGCTGGTTAGAAATCTCATATAGACACTATTTAACATTTTAATCTCATTCATTCATTCCTATTAAATGTACTAATGATAATCTTTAGCAATTATGGAGTAATTTGAGGTTGATAAAACTGCTTTCACATGTACTGTTTTTTTTCATTTAGTGTTGACCTTGACTAAATTTTTCCTTCATTTAAGAAGGATTTTATAGCAGGCAAAGTTAATGATTGAGTTCCAATTATTTCCTGTTTTTAATAGAATAAACAGCCGGGCGCGGTGGCGCACTCCTGTAATCACAGTGGCTGGGGAGGCAGAGGCAGGAGGATCGCAAGTTCGAGACCAGGGGCAGTCTGCGTAACTTAGTGAGACCCTGTCTCAAAAAAAAAAAAAGGGCTGGGGGTGCAGCTCAGTTGTTCAGCACTTGCAGAGCATGCAACTGCAAGGCCTTGGGCTCCAACCCCAGTACCGCCAAAAAAAAAAAAAAAAAAAGAATAAACATATGATTTTATGTATTCAGATTTCTTATTGTTGCAAATCTCAAAAAATTTTATTCATTATTAACAAAAATTGTTAATCATTATTATTAGTATTTTATATCTCTTTGTGTTTTTGTTTCTAAGGGTCAAGGAATAATTTTTAAAAATATAGCGTAGTGTAATACCTAGCCTTACGAATTTAAACAAGTTAAATTACTATTTCATGCAGTCGGTTTAGTGAATAAACTTCCCATTACAGGAGCTATGAATTCCTATTACTGTTTTTAGGTAAGTTTGGAAAGCAGTTTTATGATACCTTAATTATAGCTTTATTCCAGATGTAGCCTGGAGTTTTCAAGAATCTCTTAAGATTTTGAATACAGTTTACCAAATCTTTCATCATAATTTAGTGTAGACTGAGCTACCAGAAGTGGGTCAGTAGTCCCGGAAGAGTCTGTACATTTTTCATTTAAAGTGATTAGATTTATAATCATAAAAGGTTTCACAGTTCCTCCAGGAATTCCAAAGGCTGAATCCTGAGAAATGTTGGCAGGCCTCCCAACCCTGTGTTCATGACCCTGAAAAAAATCACTTACAGGTTTCCTATTCTTAAACTGAGAAAAATAGTGATCGCCTGACCCAGGGGCCTAATGAGCCCCAGCTTAGCATCATCATACTCATGGGACAACCTCTGAAATACGTGACCTCATTTTAGCCTCCCGTCACAGAAGAAGAGCACCTCTAACAGGTGAAAAATGATGAGACGGAGGTTCTGTGGCACAGCAGTCAAGGGCTGATTCAGTTTTGTTGCCTCTTTTGGCACTTTGTGAATTTTTCTTGAACTTCTGTTCACTTTTTGACTGCTGTGTCCCTGTGTCTGGGCCAGTTTCATTAAGCCTGTGTTCTGTTCTTGAACATGTTTCTTTCTTACAATGTCCGTTCAAGAATTTCTTTGTAGCCACACTCCTTGGTAGGTCTTCTGCTTTCTGCCAGCTCTTCTCCTCTTTCAGGGTTCTTCTGTCTTTTTTTTTCTTTCTTTCTTTCTCATTTTTTAAAATGTTCCTCTCTTTTTCAGTTTTTTCTCTTTTTATTTCTCTTTCTCTTCCCTTCTCTAGTCCTTCTCTGCTCTTGTTTTTGTTCTTACCGTTTCTGCTTTCCTTCTATCTTCTATTTATTTTTCATTAGACATTAGAGAATGAAAGGTTTTATTTTGGTTATATTGATAAAATAATAGCCCATGAGTATTAATCTTCAACTAAAAGTGAATAAAAGTTTCCTTAATGTCTTATATTTTGTTAATTTGTTCTTTACTGTTTAACATATGATTTTATTTGTTGAGCCTCTTATTTGTAGACCTCCTGCAGCCCAGTTTCTTTTCTCACCCTCCTGCTCCAGGCTGCCAACCCCGAGGGCTCTTTCTTAGTCTGCCTTTCCCACGATCTGCCTTCTGCTCTGAAAATCCCCTTATTAACTAGAATTACTTCACCCAGTATGCATTGCAGCACTTACCACATGTTAATAAAAGCATCTCTTTGGTGTTTGTTTTTCCCTCTAGACTATTGTTGTTGTTGTTAGGTGCCGTCGAGTCGGATCGACTCATAGCGACCCTCATAGGGTTTTCAATGGCTGAGTGCTTCGGGATTGTCTTGGGAGTGGATTGCCAGGCCCTTCTCCCATTTTTGCGGTGCTGGGAGTCGGCATCCGACTCATAGCGACCCTCTGTACAACAGGGGAAACACTATTGTCAGTGCTTCTCTGCTGTGCATAGGGTTTTCAATGGCAGATTGAGTTTTGGGAGGGGGTTGCCAGGTCCTTCTCCCAAGCCTGCAGCTTCTGGTGTTCCCAGGTGGTCTCCCATCCGGGTACTAACCAGGCCCGACCCTGCTTAGCTTCCGAGATCTAGCGGGATCAGTCCACAGGGCTATGGCTGCAGACATATATATATATATGTATATATGCCTGCGACAGTGGTATAGCTACAGATTATATATATGCCATATGTGTGTGTTTATATATATACATATATATGTGTGTGTGTGTATATATATACACATATATATGTATATATGTGACCCATATATATATATACACGTATATGTATGTATATACATATATACATACATATATATACACACACACACATATATATGCTCCTGTGACAGTGGTATGGCTACAGACTATATATATATGCCATATATATATATATATATATGGCATATATATATGCCTGCAGTAACAGTAACATATATATGGAGAGAGGGGGTGGGGAGGGAGGGAGGGAGGAGAAGGACCGAGACAAAAAAGAGAGAATAAGGTACAGGGAGGAGAAAACATAGAGGAAGACAGGAGAGGAGAGGGAGAAATATTCATATTTTCACTGGGGAGCCAGTGAAAGCTTCATTTAAGAAGATTAATCTAGACCTTGGAGGATCTCAAAAACTAGTTAGTATGGGGTGGAGAAGAATATTCAAGGTAAATGGACCCTGTAAAGAACTGTGAATATATCTGAGAGAAATTGCAGGCCTTGCATATGACCATAGAGCAGGGAAGTCTGAGGGAAGGAGAGAAGGATGTGGAACAGGGGAAGGAGGGTGGTGTAGGGCATAGATAGTGAGAGATAAGATTAGATGGCACCATGAGATGCCAGTTGTCCTAAAACTTGGGTTACTATACTGCTTACTCTCCAAATGAGACTTTTTGAGAATGTGGGGACACTTACTAATTATGTGAAGACAAAAGGTGAAACTGGGTCAGTTTCACGCAAACTGAGATGGAAGGTGAGAGTATAAAAAGCACTCCTCTAATCATAGCACATTCTGACTTTTTCTTCTCTGATCTCGAGAGTATTTATACTACATTGTTTAGCCCTCAATCATTTCCTAGTTATGTTAGCAATGCTATAATTTGTGTTTCTAACTGGCTTCTTGAGGGTAATGGGCTTCAAATGTTTGCATTCCCCATTGAACACAGTCTGCAGCCTTATTGTGTACTTAGCTTCTGTCTGTGCATCTGTTAATCCGAAAAATGACAACAGAAACCTAAGGAAACATAAACACCAATGGGGAAAAGCCATTGGATGTAGGAACCATTATTTCAGTTGCTCCTTTATAGCCTGGCTTTGGGGCCAGTTGTAGTATAGCTAGAGTCAACTGTTGTCGCTGAAATCTCAGCCTTTTTGTGAAAGAGTGAGCGCCACAGCTCCCACATTCTTCTCTCAGAGCCAATGCTCAGTACTCAGTGGAATTAAGTCATCATCAATTACCTCTTCATCCAGAGTCATGCAGTACCCTGACTGAAATATTGTGGGGAGTCCAGTTTTCTTGTTTCTAAAAATTGCTGTGAGATTTTTACTGATACTGGTTAGTGGAAATGCATCCCTTTTGTTAGTCTTAAAACTGATAAATATGGGGACAACCAAACATGAAGAGTTCACAAATCTCTGAACTAGTTCATTTGAAATATTGATAGGTGTGTTATTCTTGGTGTTTTTTATTGAATGGCATTTAAATACAGCTGTGCTAATTAATAGAAAACTGTCATTTTCGGTGTTTCTTGTAGTTTATCCTGAGTGTCAGGCTGGATTATAGGATCTCGTACATGCTGTCAATATATAAGAAGGAGTTTGGAGAGAACAATGAAAACACAGAAGCATCTGCCAATGGCTCTCCAGATACTTTGCTACCATCAGGTATCTTCTCTGTGACATTATTTATTGTTTGTAGTTTGTTTTTCTAAGAACTTAATAGTCCTTTTCATATTTTAAAATATAATATTTCTGTGAGACAAAAATGTAGACATTAATCTCCACTGATGACATGAAAGAACCGATAGAGCATTAAGTAGTTTGCCTAGAAAGGCAGGAAAGATATTTGTTGTTATTTTGTGTGAACTTCTCGAAATACATTGGCCTTTGTAATCTTCCTAACTATATGAGGTATAGGTAGATCCTCCTTATCCTGCCACTTTTCAGATGGGAAAACCAAGTGCAGAGGAGTTAAGTTACTTGCTAAAAGTCATTAAAGTCATGGAAAAGGGGTTCTTTCTGAGGTTTCTTCAGCTCTAGAGTCTGTATCTTTTAAGCATTATACTGTTTTAGTGAAAATCCACAAGAAATTTTGGTGCCTGCCTCAAAGAGCAGCGTGAAATGCAACCATCAGACAGGAAGGTGTTTTGTAGGGAAGCCATCGCCTGACTCCAGAATAGAGACGTGGCATTTCCCAAAGGCCTGAGTGTGGCTGTTGCTTTGGTTTTGTGTTTTTTGCTTTGCATAATTGTAAACTGGAATTATACTTCAATTTTCATAGTAAAAAGGGAAGGAAGAAAGCCACTGTACCTCTGAGACTTGGAGCACAATAACAAAAGAACACAAAATTGACTGCAAATTTTTATGACCAGAGAAACTTTATGAAGACTAAGAAATATTAAATTACCATTATTTTGTTGGATAGGTCAGGCTAGTCATGGCAGGCTGGAAACTATATTTTATGAAATATTTAGCTAGTTAACCAGAATTCTCTTCTGAGGATATGATTTGTGCACACATATGAAACTTTCTTCTAACTACAACCACTGTGACTTTGTCAGTTTGGCAGGAATGATTCAGTGACCGCTGGTATATAGTTAAAATGGGTACTAGCCCAGTGTCCTTCCATCTATGTCAGAATCAGTAGCACCATGACCCTGCAGGAGTAAGAAGTCATTTCTGGCACATTTGTAATAGTGCTGTTTTTCTGCTTCTCAGAAGTGAAGAACCCCAAAGGGCTGTTTCCAGGAATGATAAGGCAGAACCAGAAAGTCATGCTGGCGGTTGCATTGACAGAAGCATAACAATTATTGGCTCCAGGAGCCAGACTTCTGGAAACATGAGCTCTCAATGTTAGTAAAGTACCAGAGAGAAGGTCTAGGGGCACCTCAGAAAACCCTCTCTCTCTGGGTGACCTGATCGCTTTCCTTGTGTATCCCTGTAAGGGATACCTTTCTGGAGAGAGCTGCTTTTCCCTCTTTATGTCTTACTTTCTTTTCTTTCTAGGTTTTAGAAATGAGAAATGAATTATGTATTTATCATTTTAGCATGTTATCTTAACAAAGATATTTTCAAAATTTTAGTCATGGGGAAAGGCAAGGAATCATGATTGGTTCACATAGGAAAAGCACCTTGTCCCACAAGAAAAAGAGGTGTAATTTTAGAAGTAGTAAGCTTACGTATAAAGACTAGGTTGTTTGGAAGTACTGTACAGTAACAAGGCTCGTTATGTGTATACTTTGAGTCTTTAGAAAATTATTCTTCCATCTCATCACCAATTTAAGTTATAGGTATGTATGTATGTGTATATATGTATATGTGCACATATATTTATATTTTAACACATACATATACACATATATTTATATTTGTACACATATATTTTTATATATTTACACATATGAAATATATGCACACAGACACAGCACCTTTGCAAATGCTGTTTCCTTCTAAATACATCTTTTACTACAGCAATATATTCATTTAAAACATACTTTATATTTAAAAAAATGGAAACTGTGTGAATACCTGGGTTCAATATTCAGAACCTAAATAAACAAATAATGAAATAAATAAAAACTTCAACTTAAAATGTTAATGTCTAAGTGGAACTATATGATAATTATCTGAACTCTTTATTGACATTTAGGGGCACAAAGAAATTAAGGCAAAAATATTTTCAGGTAAGCTAATATTTATATGACTAGTGTGGCTCCTAATTAAGATAAAGTAAAGAATGCATTTCACTGTTATCTTTGCAGCTATTGTTCCTGATATAGATGAAATCGCAGCTCAGGCAGAGACTATGTTTGCCGGAAGGTATAGTAATACTTACATGTTTTTATCTTACTTGTGAACAGGATTTTACCTACAATTTTATTTGATACTTGTTATTATTCACCTTTCTGTATCTGTTTATTTTTAGACTTTCTATTATTGCTAATATAATTTCTAGCAGAAATGAAGTTGCTAATTTTCTCTAGAGGAGAAAGTATAGGTATTCTTTAGGTTAGGCAAAAAAAATTTTTAAAAAAGAGCAAGAGAGATGACGGCAGTGTATTGAACTTTTCCCTGAATTCTTTGCTTTTCTTTCTTCAAATAATGACACACAAATGCTCTTTAACTCTGATATAAATATCACTACATCTTGTAACTGGGAGAAGGACCTGGCAACCCCCTCCCAAAAATCAATCTGCCACTAAAAACCCTATGAACTGCAGAGAAGCACTGACAATAGTGTTTCCCCTGTTGTACAGAGGGTCGCTATGAGTTGGATACTGACTTGAGGGCACCTAACAACAACAACAACAACACATCTTGTAAAACATTGCTTCCCTGAGCCTTAGGTATTTGAGGAAAGAAAGCAACTTCTTCTAATGTTATCATTAACTTTATATAAGATAAATAAAGCTGTTTTCTGGCAATTGGAAATATCCATGATTAAAGAAAATGAGATGCCAAAGGTATGAATACCCTCCTTTGCTAGCAGGTACCCTATCATTTACTGTTTTAAAGTTCTTTCTGTTTCAGAAATGAAGTAATAACAATCAAAATGAAACAGTAAAATTTCTAAGTTATAAGTGTTGAGATTCTAGTGTTCATTTTTATTACAGACTTGACATGAGAAGCTAAACAAGTTTCTGTTAAGCTTTTAATTGCATTTGTTGTTGTTGCTGTTGTTGTTAGAAAGACAAACAAGAATTAAGGGAACCCAAATAGACTCAGTGGCAGGAATCACCTGATCATCTTAATAGATACAGAAAAGGTCTATTGACAAAGTTCAACATCTTTTCATAATAAAAGCCCCTGAAGAAAATAGGAACAGAAGGAATATACCTCCACATAATCAATGCTATATTTGGCAAACCTACAGCTAATATTATATTAAATGGGGAAAGACTAAAAGAATTTCCTCTAAAATCAGGAATGGGACAAGGGTGTCCACTCTTTCCACTCTCATTTAAATTAACATAGTATTTAAAATCTTAGCTGCAGTAATAAGGCAAGAGAAAGAAATAAAAGGGGTACAAATAGGGAAAGAAAAGAAGTTATCCCTATTTGCAGATAATATTATTGAATACTTAAAAAGACCCTAAAGATTCCACTAAAAAATTCTTAGATAGGACACTTTCAGTGAAGCAGCAGGATACAAAATCAACATTCAAAAATCAGTAGCATTTCTATATACCAATAATGAACATGCTGAGAAAGAAATCCAGAAAACAATCCTGCTGGGTATAGTGGCACATGCCTAGAATCCTAGTGATTCAGGAAGTAGAAACAAGAGGATTGCTAGTTGGAGGCAAGAGCAGCCTCTGTAACTTAGTGAGACCCTGTCTCAAGATAAAGAATAAAAC
Organism: Pedetes capensis; assembly: GCA_007922755.1. Classification (NCBI taxonomy): domain Eukaryota; kingdom Metazoa; phylum Chordata; class Mammalia; order Rodentia; family Pedetidae; genus Pedetes; species Pedetes capensis. Next base: position 86,031 of record VMDO01004529.1, read on the forward strand.
AGTGCTTGGGGTAAAGCTCAGTGGTAGAGTGTTTACAAAGTATGCACAAGGCCTTGGGTTGAAACCCCAGTATGCACAGAAAAAAAGAAGATAATCTCATTTACAATAGCCTCAAAAAACAAAACCATAACAAGAACAAAAAAGCAAAATAAAACAAAAAAATCCTAGGAATAAACCTAGCCAGGAATGGAAAAGACCTCTATAATGAAAAATTTAGAACACTGAAGAAAGAAGTTGAAGAAGACACTAGAAGATGGAGGGACTTTCTTTGCTCATGGATCAACAGAATTAATGTTATAAAAATGGACATACTTCCAAAGTGATCTATAGATTCAATTCAATCCCTATCAAAATATCAATGATATTCTTTCTTCAGAGAAATGGAAAAAGCAATCATAAAATTCATACAGAAGCATGAAGGATGCTTAACAACCAAAGTGATTTTGCATAGAAGGATCAATGTAGGAGGCATCACAATACCTGACATCAAATTATACTACAGAGCCATAGTAACAAAAACAATGTTGTGCTGATATAAAAACAGACATGTAGAATAATAGAGTAGAATAGAGGACCCAGAAATAAACCTATTTAGCTACAATCACCTAATTTTTGACAAAGGTGCCAGAAACATACATTAGAGAAAAGACAGGCTCTTTAACAAATGGAGCTGGGAAAACTGGATATCTTCACGTAGAAGAGTAAAATGAGATCCCTGTACAAAAAAGCAGTTCAAACTAGATCAAAGACCTTTATATACATTGAAACATTGAAAATACTAGATGAAAACATAGGAAAAATATGTCAAGATATAGGCATAGGTAAGAAATTACTAAAAAAGACTTCTACTGCCCAGGAAGTTGTAGCTAGAATTGACAAATGGGACTACATGAAATTAAAATGCTTCTGCATAGCAAAGGAAACAATAGAGTAAAAAGAGAACCCACAGGATGGGAGAAAATCTTTGCCAACTATACATCTGACAGAGAATTAGTATCTGAAATATATAAAAACTCAACAAATTAAACACCAAAAAGCCAAGTAATCCAATTGATAAATGGGCAAATAAATTGAACAGACAGTTCTCAAAAGAAGTTCTAATGGCTAGTAAATATATGAAAAATTGTTCAACATCCTTAGCTATCAGGGAAATGGAAACCAAAACTACATTAAGATTTTACTTTCCTTAGTTAGAATGGCTGTCATCAACAAAACAAACAAGTGTTGAGGATGTAGACAAACAGCCATAATGGCTGTACTATTTTACACTCCCATATACACTGCTTATGGGAGTGTAAATTAGAACAGCCATTATGGAAATCGGTATTAAGGATTTCTCAGAAAACTAAAAATAGTACTATCATATGATCCACCTTGAAAAATAGAGATATCACATTGAAGACAAAGGTGCACCTGACTCATGCCATGATATTTTCAGTTGCATCATATGGTTGTGAAAGGTGGACAGTGAATAAGGAAGACAGGAGAAGAATTGATGCTTTTGAATTATGGTGCTAGAGATGAATATTGAATATAACATGGAGTGTCAAAAGAACCAACAGATCCATTCTAGAAGTGCAACCAGAGTGCCCCTTGGAAGCAAGGATGGCTAGACTGTGTCTTACATATTTTGGACATGTAGTCAGGAAGGACCAATCCCTGGAGAAGGACATCATGTTTGGGAGAGTGATGGGTCAGGGAAAAGAAAGAAGACTCTCAACTAGATAGATTGACATGGTGTCTACAACAATGGGCTTAAACATGAAAAATAATATGTGCATGGCACAGTGTTGGGTGTGTTTCATTCTCTTGTATATAAGGGTTTTATTTGTTGTACCCAACTGTTTGGTACCTAACAGTAACGGAATCCAAGTACCTAACTAAAGGAATCCAAGTCACTGTACTCTAGAGACACCTGCACTCCTGTGTTCACTGCAGCAGAGTTCATGATAACCAAGAGGTGAAATCAGTCTTGATGTCCATCAACAGATGAGTGGATAAATAATGTGATATATATTATATATGTGTATGTAAATATTTGTATATATATAATAGAATTTTATTTAGGCATACAGAAGAATGAAATTATGTCATTTGCAAAAAAATGCATGGAAGTGGAGATCATCCTATTAAGTGAAGTGAGGCAGACTCAGACAAAAACCACATATCCTCTCTCATATGTGGAAGCTAGATTGGAAAACACAAAACAAAACATACATGTATGACACTTGAAAATAAAAGGGAGACTATCTGGAGGAGGGAGGGGGAAAGTGGGAGAGGAAGGGAGAAACAAAGGGGCTAGAGGATGGAGTAAAGAGCAAAGTATACAGTATGATTGTATGAAAATGACATTATGAAACCTATTATATTGTATGTTGTTGTTGTTGTTAGGTGCCATGGAGTTGGTATCTGACTCATAGCGACCCTCATAGGGTTTTCAATGGCTGACTGTTTCGGGATTGCCTTGGGAGTGGATTGCCAGGCCCTTCTTCCATTTTTGCGGTGCTGGGAATTGAACTTGGGACCTCAGAGACTGCAGTGCAGTGCTCTACCAACTGAGCTAAATCCCAGCCCATTATATTGTATGCTAATTGAAAATTAAAAAAAGAAGAGAATGAAGACCAGTGTGGTGGCATGGGTCTGGCATCCCAGCACTTGGGAGGCTGAGGCAGGAGGGTTATGAATTAGAGCTCAGCCTGGGCAACATAATAAGAGTCTGTTTCTGGGTGGGGTGAGGAGGATGAAAGAAAGGAAGAAAAGAAGAAAGAAAGGGAAGCAAAAAAGATTTTTATCTCTAGTGAACATTTGGTTTAACTTTGCTATTATATTATATTATAGTATAGTATTAGTTTTTGTTGTGTTTTCCTTTTGAAATATTTCATTATTCCTAGGAAGAAAGAATGAACTAGTGTATAATTTCACCTTAAAAAACAATCATGTGTTGCATAATGACGTTTTGATTCATGAAAGACCACATGTACAATGAAGTCCCATAAAATTATGACAAAGCTGAAAGATTCCTATGGACTAGTGACATCATAGCCATTGTATCATCAGAACACAATGCATTACTCATGTTTGTGGTGATACTGGTGCAAACAAGCCCACTGTGCTACCAGTTGTATTAAAGTGGGGCACATACAATTATATATAACACATAATACTTGATGATGACATTAAGTGACTATATTACTACTTTATGTATTTATTATACTTTTTATCATTATTTTTGGGTATACTCTATTTATTAAAAAAACTTGGCTGTAAAAAAGTACACTATGTTACACCAACAACAGCCTTATATACCTTCTCCCCACTCCTCCCTCCTTCCATCTCCGTTTCTGTCTCTGTCTCTGTCTCTGTCTCTGTCTCTGTCTGTCTCTCTCTCTCTCTCTCTCTCTCTCTCTCTCTCTCTCTCTCTCTCTCTAGTACTTGAGCTTGGGGATTGAACCTAGGCTGTCATGTATGCTAAGCAAATGTTCTACCAATGAACTGTGCCTTCAGCCCCTTTTTGTTTTTTATTCTGAGACACAGTCTTGCTGAGTTTTGTAGGTTGCCTCCAGCCTCTAGTTTATGATCCTCTTGCCTCAGCCTCCCAAGTCTCTGAGATTAGAGGTTTGTGCCATAGTACCTGGCTTTCCACATCTCTTGTTTACTTACTTACTTATTTACTTACTTCCTCCATTCCTCCATTCCTTCCTTTCTTCCTTCCTTCCTTGTCTCACTATGTAACCCAGGCTGGCCTCAAACTTGTAATTCTATTGCCTCTACCTGCCAAGTGCTGAGCTTACAAGTATGTGCTACCATGCTTTGCATTTACATGTTTTTCTCTTGTGCTTGATTTAATCTTCTGTTGTTTTGTTAATCATGATTTGAGGAGCAATATACTGTACTCTAACTAGCTGTCCCTTCCACATACATAATATAGATATGTAATATACCATCTAGGTTTTCATAAACACAATATAATGTTTGCACAGTGTTGAAACCACCTAAGAATACATTTCTCAGACTTTAGCCCCATCATTAAGCAGCATATCCTATAAAGAGACCTTTTATTGCAGTGGAATCTTATTCAGAATACTATTATGCAGAACACATAGAGCTGCTCTGCTGAGGGTTTTACATTTATGACTGTCCATTTCCAGCTTCTCCTCACCTGCCACGTAGGGATCTTTCAGGCTCTGAAAAAAAAATCAATCACTGGTGTGCATTCCAAAGAAATACTTTTGAATGAATTCATTCAAGATGTCTGTCTTTTACAAGTGATACAACTCTAAAAACATGGATGCAATTTTAATCATTTTAATATAGATATTATGTGCATATGTTACTTTAGAATTATTTTTGGTCTCACAGAAAGGAAAAAAATCCAGTTCAACTCGATGATGAAGGAGGCAGGACATTTTTACGGGTCCTAATCCATTTGATCATGCATGACTATGCTCCTTTGCTGTCTGGAGCCCTGCAGCTATTGTTCAAGCACTTCAGTCAGAGAGCAGAAGTTTTACAGGCATTTAAGCAGGTAAGTTTGGAGGGTGGGGGTATAGCTTAGAGGTGCATCACTTACCTAATAAGGCCTTGTGTTAGGCTCTGAGTTTGATCCTTAATAATTATTAAGTGAATAACTAAATAAATAATGGTAAGATTGGCCCTCACTGGTTCAACAACTGAAATTGTGGAAGTGTTGCTTATAATCTTTTCCTGGGGACACTTTCTATTTTTAAAAATAGGTATGACCTTGTCTATACCAAAACATGATCTATTAGAAAGAGTTCCCTATGAGTGATTTTCAGTTAATATATTTAATAAAAACGACAGATTCCAAGATGTAGGAAAGTATTGAGTTATAATGACATATTAGGAATTTTGTTCGACAACTATTATTTTGACCCCAAATTTTACTGATACATTTGTATAGAATAAACAGTAGCTCTGAAGTAAATATTTTGTGATTGAAAAATGCATAAATGCAAAAGAAAGGAACTGTTATTTATCTAATCTTTTTTTGTATGAAAAAAATGTGATTAATTGTAATACCTAAATGCTTATATATATTTCATTAATACTCTTTGTACTTAATGGGCTACTGATCTTTATTAGGGAGTTTGCAACAATATCCTAACGAATATGAAATAAGTAAAATGCAGTCATAAATACATACAGTATTGCATATATATGTATATGTCATGATGTGTATAAATTATAATAAGACATAAAATTATGTTGTGCAATTTAGGCTGTATATTCCACTTACATTCTACTTCTTTTCAAACATACAGAGAGAATCCCAGAAAAATTAATATGAGTAGTGAGATTAGAGTTAAACATGTATATTAAATTACTTTTTAGCACTTAGAAGAGTTTTTCTAGGGCACACCTTTAAAAAATTCTTTTTAACATGTGAATATATTGGTCAAAGTTCACATATATTTCCAGGTAAGTTTCCATCGTCAATAAGTACATTAAATATTTATGAATGTTCTAGAAATATTGAATTTCAACTAAGATATTTAAAGACTTGGGATTTTAGATATAAAGGAAATAGGAATAAAGGAATTTGCATAAATATGTTAAAGGTTGAAATTCTTCTGTTTTCAGGTGCAATTACTGGTGTCCAATCAAGATGTGGATAACTACAAGCAAATCAAAGCAGATCTAGACCAACTTCGACTGACTGTCGAAAAATCTGAGTTATGGGTTGAGAAGAGCAGCAGCTATGAGAATGGAGAAATGGGTGAAAATCAAGTAAAAGGTGGTGAGGAGCCAAATGAGGTTCGTTTCCAAGATCTATCTTGAAATAATATTTTTAAGTGAAATGTGAAGCCATATGCTTTGCGACTAGAATTGTTCGTGAAGAAAAATTTCTTCTCAGCAGCAGAACATAAAATTTTCACTTGCTAATAAGTTAATGAATTCACTGAACCTGCCCTTTGCTTAATTCTTATTAGTTGCTACTCCCTCTGACCTCATTTGTCTAATTTTTTACCCTTTCTCATCTCCACTCTGAATCCTGTAATTCAGGAGTCAGGACAATAGCAGGGAGTAAGAAGGAGAAAAAAGGAATGGACCATAAGCTGAGACCTGTGGAGAGAGGGGAATTTTTGTCATCACTGTTCACTATTGGTACTTATTGCCAATATGTAAATCATTTCATTTATTATGATATATCCTTATAGAGTATGCAAAAATATCTAAATAGAAGGACAATATGCTTTATTGTCAACATAAAAATACCAAGAATCTGTATTTGAGCTATAGAGTTACAGGAAAGTGGGTGATTTTGTCTTCTGTTGTGTTGGTTTTAGTTTTAGTGGGTTAATTAGTTGCTCTTTTTCCATTTTACTAAATACATAATAACCTTTTTTTTCCTCTGTAAAAGGTATTTTAGTCGTAATGCTTAAATGAAAGCTGACCAGTACCAACGTCATAATTGATAATCCATTGTTATTGTTGTTGTTGTTAGGTGCTGTCGAGTTGATGTCCAACTCATAGCAACCCTATGTACAACAGATGAAACACTATTGTCAGTGTTTCTCTACTATTCATAGAGAATTCAATGGCTGATTGTATTTTGGGAGTGGGTTGCAGGGTCCTTCTCCCAAGCCTACAGCACCTGGTGTTCCCAAGTGGTCTCCCTTTCAAGTACTAACCAGGTCTGACCCTGCTTAACTTCTGAGCTCTGGTGGGATCAGAAGCCACAGTGATATGGTTACAGACTTGGTAATCCATAAAGGTTCTTAAAGGCCTGTCTGATGTTTAATTTAGTTTGTTTTTAATCTGCAGGAGTACAAATGATTTAGATAGTCTTATCTACCCCACCTTCTGTGTATTTTGGGGTAAAGAGCAATGATAGCATGGGAGATTACTAAAGTAATCAAATGCTGAAAGGGTTCAAAGGGGAGGTTGAGTTAGTGGCTACTACTTCTTAGTTGTCTCAGTCATTACCAGTTATCTATGAGACAATTTTTATTTTATCCTTTAGGAAATTTTCCTGTGATTTTGTATGTTTGTAGACTGTAGAATTTCTATTCCATGGAAGTTTGTTTTATGACCAATTTTGGGTATGTGTATAAGGGAGGGTTAGAGTTCTTTCATAACATTCATAAGGAAGAAGAGAAAATTTAACACTTATTTAGTACTTGCTATATCTCACATGGGGCTGGGATTTACCTCAGTTGGTAGAGCGCTGCTCTGCAGTCTCTGAGGTCCTGAGTTCGATTCCCAGCATTGCAAATGGGAGAAGGACGTAGCAACCCACTCCCAAGGCAATCCCGAAACAGCCATTGAAAACTCTATGAGGGTCGCTATGAGTCAGACTCAACTCGACGGCACCTAACAACAACAACATATCCCACATATTAGAGAAGATATTCTCATCTATGAGATCTCTTTTTAACTGTTAAAACAAACTTTGGAGATTGTAATAAACATCACATTTCTAAGACCAAAAAAACTGAAGCCCAGTGAACCTAAGGACTTTCTCAGTGACTCAACTGAAATTATTATTTTTTTCCAGTTAAAGTGATAGTCTTTATTTTCTACTGGTTATTGACTGTTACTGGGTAGAAATCAAATAGTAATATTACTCCTAGAGGACTGGGCACGGACATGCCTACTGGCGCTGCCTTGGGAGCCCATGAGAAACCCAGCAGAGCTAACCAACCAGCAAAGGGCCAAAAGTTTGAAAGGCCCAATCTACTCAGCAAACACATGTGGGTTCCCCCGTTCTTCTTCTCCAGGGACTGTCTGTACATTCCAAAGCTCTGTTCAGGTGACCCTTCCTTTTTTTTTCCATTATGCAACTTTCACATCACTATTGGTTACACTTTCATCAACTTACAAAGTTTATGGTACCTTTTGACTAATATGTAGTAAAACTCATATGTACATATGGGTTATATTCCCCTATTTTTCCCATGTACTCATGAAGTTGCATTGTTTACATTAAGATTATCCTTTCCTCCTTTATCCCTTTACATTGTTTCTTGTCCCCTTCCTACCTTCCACAACCTTTGCTTCCCTTTGATAAGCCCCTCCCTCCTTGTTTCTACTCTTTATATTTTCCCTTCATTACTATTATAATTGTGCATTTATATATATGCTTATATATATATATATGATTTTTCTTCCTTTAAGTAAGATTCAGCTCTCACATATGAATGAGAACATAAGATTTCTCTTCTTAAGCCTGTGTTTATTCACTTAAGATGATATTTTCCTGTACCATCCATTTTGCTGCAGATGACACCATTTCATTCTTTTTTATTGCTGAGTAATATTCCATTGTGTATATGCACCGTACTTTTTTTATCCATTCTTCTGTTGATGGGCATCTTGGTTGGTTCCATATCCTTATTATTGTGAAGAGTGTTGCATTAAACATGGAGATACAAGTGTCTGTGGTATGATGACTTGCCTCTCTTTGAATATTTTCTCATGAATGGATATCTGGGCAAATGGCAGTTTTATTTTTAGTTTTCTGAGGTATCTCCATATTGATTTCCAAAGTGGTTGAAGTAATTTACAGTCCTACCAGCAGTGTAAAAGCATTCCTTTTACTCCACATCCTTGCCAGCATTTTGTTGTTATTTGTTTTGTTGATCTTGGCCATTTGTACTGGTGTTAGGTGGAATCTCAGAGTTGTTTTTATTTGCATTTCCCTAATGACTAGGGATGGGCTGGGATTTAGCTCAGTTGGTAGAGTGCTGTGCTGCAGTCCCTGAGGTCCTGAGTTCAATTCCCAACACCGAAAAAATGGGAGAAGGGCCTGGCAACCCACTCCCAAGGCAATCCTGAGACAGTCAACCGTTGAAAACCCTATGAGGGTCGCTATGAGTCAGATACCGACTCGATGGCACCTAACAACAACAACAAATGACTAGGGATATTGAGCATTTTTTCATTTGAACTTCTTCATTTGAGAACCCTCTGAACTTCTTCATTTGAGAACTTTCTGTTCATTTCCTTTGCCTGCTTGTGTATTAGACTATTTGTTGTTTTGGGATTTGCTTTCTTAAGTTCTTTGTAAATTCTAGAAATTAGTCTTTTATTGGATGTGTAGGATGAAAAGATTTTCTCTCATTTCATGAGCTCTTTCTTAAGTCTGTTGATTGTTTCTTTTGCTGTACAGAAACTTTTTAATTTCATGTAATCCCATTTGTCAATTCTTAGTGCAATTTCCTGAGAGACTGGAGTCTTGATAAGGAAATACTTTGCTATGCCTATGTGTTGGAGCATGTTTCCTATCTTTTTTTTTTTTTTAGTAGTTGTAAGGTTTCTGGTTTTATGTTGAGGTCTCTTATCCATTTTGAGTTGACTCTCATGCAAATTGAGAGATGTGGGCCTATTTTCATTTTTCTGCAGATGGAGATCCAATTTTCTCATCATTTGTTGAAGAGGCTATATTTTCTCCATTTTGCATCCTTAGACCCTTTGTCAAAGATCAAGTGGCTGTAGTTGCGTGGGTGTATCTCTAGATCTTCAATTCTGTTCTGTTGGTCTTCAAGCCTATTTTTGTGCCAGCACCAACCTGTTTTTGCTACTATAGGCCTGTAGTATTAAGTCAGGTATTGTGATCCCGCCTGCACTAGTTTTGCATCTTAAGATTGTTTTGGCTATGCATGGTCTTTTGTGTTTTCATATGAATTTTTTTTTCTATTTCTGCAAAACCTATCATTGAGATTTTAATAGGAATTGCATTAAGGCTCTAAATTGGTTTTGGTAGTATAGCCATTTTTACAATATTGATTCTCCCAATCCATGAGCAGGCGAGGTCTTTTCATCTTCTAGTGTCCTCTGCAATTTCTTTCTTTAATGTTTTGAAGTTTTCCTTGTAGAGATCCTCAGGGTCTTTGGTTAGATTGATTCCTAAGAAAGTTTTTTTGAGAGCTTTTGTGAAAGGGATTGTTGTCGCCTTAATTTCCTTTCCTTCTCTTTGTGTTCACAATTGATGTAAAGGAAGGCTACTGATTTTTAAGTGTTAATTTTGTATCCTGCTACTTTCCTGAAGTAATTAAGTAGGTCTAAGTGTTTTCTAGATGAATTTTTGGGGTCCTTTAGGTAAAGGTTCTTGTCATCCACAAATAAGGATAATTTGACCTTTTCCTTGCCTATCTGTATCCTTTTGATATCTTTCTCTTGTTTGATTGCTCTGAATGGGACTTCAGTCAGAATATTGAATAAGAGAGGAGGGAGTGGCCATCCTTGTCTTGTTCCTGATCTTAGAGGTAATGGTTTCAATTTTTCTCCATTTAATATGATATTGGCTGTAGGTCTGTCATAAATGACCTTTATAATGTTGAGGTATTTCCCTGTTATGCCCATCTTCTCCAGGTTTTTATTTATTTATTTTTATCACGAAACGGTGTTGTACTTTGTTAAAAGCCTTCTAAACATTGATTAAGATGATCATGTATTTCTGTCTGCAAGTCTCTTGATATGTTGAATTACATTGATTTTTGTATGTTGAATCAGCCTTGTATCTCTGGAATGAAGCCCACTTGATCATAGTGTATGATCTTTTTCACATATTGCTGAATTTGGTTTTCAAGGATTTTTTTTTGAGAAATTTTGCATCAATGTTCACCAGGGAAATTGGTTTATAATTCTCTTTCTTTGAAGTGTTCTTGCCCAGTTTTGGTATTAGGGTGAAGGTGGTTTTGCAGAATGAGTTTGGGAGTGCACCTTTCTTTTCTACTTTTTGGAATAGTTTGAGGAAAATGGGTATTAATTCTTATTTGAAGGTTTGATAGAATTCAGAACCCTTTGGGCCTGGGCTTTTCTTTGTTGGGAGGCTTTTTATTACCTTCCCTGTTTTTGTGTCATAATGGGTCTGTTTAGATCGCTTATATGCTCTATTTTAATTTTGGTAATTCATATGTGCTAATGAACTTATCCATTTTTTCTGTATTTTCTTTTTTGGGGGGAGTACAATTTCACAAAATATTCCCTGATGATTTTCTGTATTTCATTGGTATCAGTGGTTATGACCCCATTCTCATCTCTAATTTTTAAAAATTTGGGCCTTTTCTTTCTTTTTTTTTTTGGTGAGACTGGTTAGGGGGGCATCTATTTTATTAATATTTTCACAAAACCAGCTCTTAGTCTCATTAATTCTTTGAATTATCCTTTTAGATTTTAATTGAGATATCTCTGCCTTGATCTTGATCATTTCTGTCTGAGTGCTCCTTTTGGGATTGGCTTATTGTTGGCTTTCTAATGCTTTGAGATGTGTCATCAAGTTATTTAATTGGGCCTTTCTTAACTTATCGATGAAGGTGTTCATTGCTAAAGCCTTCCCTCTTAGAACTGCCTTTGCTGTATCCCATAATTTTTGGTAGGATGTGTTCTCATCCTCATTTGGTTGTAGGAATTTTTAAATTTTTACTCTGATTTCTTGAGTAACCCATTAATTATTCAGCAGTGTATTATTTAGTCTCCATGAATTTGTAAGATTTCTGAAATTTTTCTTGTTTTTGAGTTCTAGTTTTATTCCATTGTGATCTGATAAGGTATAGGGGATGAGTTCCACTTTTGTATTTGTTGAGGCCATTTTTGTGGCATAAAATGTAGTCTATCTTAGAAAAAGTTCCATGTGATACTGAGAAGAATATACCTTCTGCATCTGATGGAGGTAATATTCTGAAGATATCTGTAAGGTCCAGTTGGTCTGTGGTGCAATTTAAGTCCATCATTTCTCTGTTGATTTTTTGTTTTGATAACCTGTCTCTTGGCAACAATGGGGTATTGACATCTCCCATAATTATTGTGTCTTGCCAGTGTGTTCCTTTATCTCCAATAAACTTTCTTTTATGAAGCTAGATGCCCCTGTATTTGGTGAGTAAATCTTAAGTAATGTTATGGGTTCCTGGTTGAGAGTTCCTTTTAGTAATATGTAATGTCCTTTTTTTGTGTGTGTTCTAATTAGTTTGGAATTGAAGTCTAATCTGCCCAAAATTAGTATTGCAACTCTTGATTCCCCCCACCCCCCCACTGCTTGGTATATTGTTTACCAACCTTTAATTTTCAGCCTTTTATGGTCTTTATGGATGAGATGAGTCTCTTGAATGCCACTATTGAGGGTTTATATTTTTTAATCTAATTGGCCAGTCAATGTCTCTTGATTAGTGAGCTAAGACCGTTTACATTGAGAGTAATTACTGAGCGGTACTTACTATTCTGTGTCAGTTTGGTCTTGTTACTGTTTTTTTTTTTTTTTTTTTGGTATACTGAGGGTTGAACCCAGGGCCTTGTGCTTGCATGCTCTGCAAGTGCTGGACCACTGAGCTGCACCCTCAGCCCATGTTTGCACTTTTTGAGACAGGGTCTCACTAAGTTACACAGACTGCCTCTGTTCTCAAACTTGTGATCCTCCTGCCTCTGCCTCCTGAGCCGCTGGGATTACAGGTGTGTACCACCATGCCCGGCTTTGTTACTGTTTTTTGATTAATATTTGGCCTATTTTTTTTCTTAATTTTCTCTCATGTTTATTATTCATTTCTTTGATCTTGTATTTGGGGTTGTCTTACCTCCCTATATGTGGTGTTTCATTGAAGCTCCTCTGCAATGCTGGTTTGGTGGCTGCAAATCATTTAAACAAGGCAATATCATGGAATGTCTTGATATCTATCTATTTTGAAAGATAACTTCACTGGATAATATAATCTTGGTTTGCAGTTATTCTTTTTCACAACTTGGATGATGTCTGTCCAGGCTTTCCTTGCCATTAATGTTGTTGTTGTGAAGTGCACTATTATTCTGATGGGTTTGCCTTTGTAAGTGAGTTGAAATTTCTCTTTTGTAACTTTTAGAATAGGTTATTTGTTTTTTAGCTTTAACATTCCAATTATAATGTGTTGTGGGAAGACTCTGTGCTGGTCTACTCTGTTTGGGGTTCTGAATATTTCAGTTGTACAGGTATCCAGCTCTTGCCTTAGGTTTGGGAAGTTTTCATCTAATATTTCTTTGAATAAATTTCGTAATCCTCTTGTGTTGTTTTTGGCTCCTTTGTGGACCTCCTGAATTCACAGGTTTTATTTCTTCATTTTATCAAATACCTCTTGAAAATCTTGGTCATACTGCTTCATCATTCTTTCTATCTTGGAATGTGAGTAAATAAGGTCTTCTGCTTTTCTGCAACTTTAGCTGTCTTGTTTTCAGCTTTATCTAGTCTTGAAACTGAAGATTGTACCATAATGCTGAGTTGGTCTAATTTTCCTTGTATCTCAAGGACCTCTGATTAATTCTTCAGAATTTCTATTTATCTTGTGAATTGTTCTCCCAAATTAGATGTTTGTCCAGTGAATCAATTGCTTTCATGATGGTGTCTTTGAGGTCTTTTAGCATGTTTATAAGCAGGATTTTAAATTCTTCACGTATCTCCAGGAATCTGGTTACCCTGACATTATCCCTGGAGATGCTTTGGTCTATGAGAACTTCCTATCCATCATATCCTTTCATGTTTCGTGTGTTTTTATGTTGATGCTTTCCCTTGCTTGGTCTGGGTGCTAGGTCCCACCTCTTCCATGTGTAAAGAGGGTCTCCCCTGATGTTCCCATGAATTTGGGTGTTGATGGATTGCTGTCACTTCTCTCTCCCTCCCCCTCCCCCATAGTTGGCAGCCTCAGTGTCCAGTGCCTAGCTTCTGGTGCATCCTCTGCATTTAGCACTGCCCCGTCAGTTTTTCTCCATCTCCTGCATTCCCAACCCCCAATTGCATCACAGCCTAAAACTGGTGTCTTAGGCTCTGCAGACCCATGGCACTAGTACTTCATGTTGCAAGCCCTGTTGGGCCCCAGATGTACCTTATTCTGAACCAGATTTCTTAGGCACAGGTATCCAGCAGAGCCTGTTGCTCTTCTCTACCACCTTTCAGTTTCCCTCCTTCCAGCTCACGGTTATAATGTCTTTTATCTCTCCTTGATAAAACAAATAAATAAGCAAGGAAAACCCACAGTCCCTAGGTCCGAGACTCTACAGTGGGACCATGTCTTCTGGCCTCTTCTCTTGAGAGTCCTGCAGACCTCTGCTCTTTTCACCTTTCCTCCTAACAGCTGTGACTGTCTGAGAGGGTTCTACCACACTTTTTTCAGCTGTTTGTCATTGTCCAGGGACCCACTGTACCTCACTCCAGCCTCTCTCCACCAGGGACAGCCACACTGGGTCATTGTTCAGCTGTGTACCTTTTCTGCGGACTCTGCCTTGCTCTCTGTTAGCTACCTGGTATCAGGGGATGGTCTGGCTGGGTAGGCTGCGTACTCTTACAGGCGTCTCTTTCTTATCCATTTCCAGCTGCCCTGTGACAGGGATGGCCCCCTGATTCACTATTCAGCTGGACGCCCTTGCTGGTGGCTTGACTCCTGCCAGCTACCCTGCATCAGGAATGGCTGCACCGTGTCTCATTTCAGGCATGCACCTTCCAAAGAGCTCTGTATCCTCTAAAGCCCTCTGCTGCTATCTTCATGGGGCTGAGGATTATGGAGAGTTGTCCCACCACTTCGTCTTCTCCATCGGTTTTTGTTGTTGTTGTTAGGTGCTGTCGAGTCGAGTCCGACTCATAGCAACCCTATGCACAGCAGATAGAAACACTTCCCAATTCTGTGTCAGGCACACAATCTTATTTATGTTTAAGCCCATTGTTGCAGACACTGTGTCAATCCATCTGGTGGAGGGTTTTACTTTTTTTCGTTGACCTGCTACTCTCCCGAACATGATATCTTTCTCCGGGGATTGGTCCCTCCTGACTACATGTCCGAAATATATAAGATATAGTCTAGCCATCCTTGCTTCCAAGGAGCACTCTGGTTGCACTTCTTCTAGGACAGACCTGTTGGTTCGTTTGGCAGTCCATGGTATATTCAATAGACGTCTCCAGCACCATAATTAAAAAGCATCAATTCTTTTCCTGTCTCCTTTGGTCACTTGTCCTTGTGCCATCCCATTTTTCTTGATAATTAAAGTTACACTCCACTCCTTTTGTTTTGAGTAGAGAATTTCACAATTTTTCCTATTTTGTACCCTGATTGAAGCATGGCTATTATCTGTCTATCTTCTTCTTTCTCTCACTCAACTGAAATTTGAACCCAGCTGTTTTGGATAAGATCCAGCTTTTTAATATGATATTGCACTTTCTGATGTGACAGTTAACAGATGAGTTATGCCTCTTCCTTTTGAAAATACATAGTTTATGTATGTTCTAGGTAATAAATGTAGTGTTGCTTTCCTTTACAAAAAAGTCTATTCATTTAAAAAAATATAGAACAGCCCTACACCTTAAGATAATGAATTATGCTCTTTGTAAAAGTTTGCAAAAGAGAAACTATCTCCTAAGAGTATAGATGAGATGGTCCATTGAGGATGTCAATAACTGGTCTGCATTTTCCATGTACTGAGGGAAGGTAGAAGACAGAGATTCTATCATGTATGTATGCATGGCATCCTCTTTGAAGCTTCACAAGCAGTTTGTATTTATGTAAGAAAGAAGAGGAACAAGCGGTTTCACTGAGACTATCCTAACAGTAAAACTGTATTACATGTGGGTTGTGTAAATAGTTTTCTAGGGGCTTCTGATGAATAGAAGTCAATCAAGCTGGTATTTATTTGTGGAGTTCAGGATTTATTAGTTTAGAACATTATAATAATTTTAGGTACTTCAAGGAGGAAGTAGCTTAATATAAGGAATTAAATATTTGGAAGTACAGTTTGGAAGTTGCCCTTGGACTATGGATTTCAAGGCCAAACAATCATAGTGGTGATTCAGAGGTTGAGAAACTGCTTTGGCTCCTGCCATCATTGCTGTCCCTGCCATCACCGACTCACACTTTGAAAGCATGTGACAGTATCATAGAACATGGAGCTCACAGGAAACACTCATGTCTGTTGGGATTTTCTCTTTGGCCCTCACAGCCCCAGGGAGATGCTCTTTACTTTCTTTCTGGCATTCACGTTCCACATGAGTTCATCTCATTGGCAGAAGCTGAATTGAACTTAGAACTTTACCTGCAGGGGAACTGGAGGGACCATTCTTTGATACAAGGGGATCCAAAGGGATGTGAATGATGACTGGATGTGAATTAATAATATGCATCATAGATATGATAATGCATATGTGATCAATAGCAGGGGTTTTGGAATCAGATATCCCAGGAATTGCCTCTTAGTATACGTGTGATTTTGAGCAATTTATTTTCATTCTTCACGTTTTATTTTTTTCATGTATAAAATCTGTGAGGATTAAATGAACAAACCCTGTGTACATGGTATGAAAATATATGGTGACATTATTTACCAACATGTTGAGCAGTAAGGTTCCAATTTTATTTCATTGCCTCAATGTTTTCATCATAGGCCAATGGGACTAATTCTGAGGTTGATCTTTCTCATTACTGCATCATAGTATTAGCATACTAGATACCATATCTGGGGACACCACCACCAAGATCATGTGTGTATTTCTGAGTCTCCTGTTTAGGGAAAAGGGAATCTTTCCCAGGAGTTCTTTATATCTTTTTGGCCAAAACATAGCCACATTTTATCTCTAAACCAATTGACTATAGATTTAGTTTAGGTGAAGATGTCTCTCAAGCTGGAATAGCTCACTCTGAGTTATGTGATGGAAGGACAGATGGCAGAACAAAATTGGAGTCTGCTAGCAAGGGAGAATTAAGAAAGCATGTGGATTAGCAACCAATGGTGTCTGCCAAAGTCAGCTTTCAATTATTGTTTGTTATAATTACATTTTTGTGTACAATATATTATTGACTACAGTGAATATAGAATTCTGAAGTCTTTTAGAGTTAAAAGATACTTGTAGGGGTAATCAAGTTCAATTTTTTATGTGATATTTGTCTTCTCTCCAAATAGCTCCCCTAAATGAGATATTTCTTAAAATAACAAACTTCTCCCATGGGAAGTTCAGCACCACCAGAGGTAGCATATTCTATTGAAATTAATGTGTACCTTAAGAAATAGAATATTAACAGTAAGAAGTCCCTGTGCTCTCTCCTTTTATCCCAGAGGAAACTGTCATGAATTTATGCTAACTTCTTTGCTTAATGGTTTTATCCCATGTGTTAGTATTTCTAAAACACAAGAAATACATGAAAAATATTTCATTTAGTCTGTTTTGGATTTTTTTGTCATCTACCCTTGATGTATAGCTAAAACTTACTCATTTTCTCTAATATACATATAAGTACATTTATGTACATCTTTATCTAGTTAACTGATGAACAGTTTGGCTTTTTTCCAATGATGATGTTTTAAAAGAAAATTTGTGTTAAAAGCAAAGCCGCTATGAAAGCTCTTGTATGTTTCCTGATGCACATGTTCAAGAGACTTTTCAGGATATATACGTAGGAGTAAATACAACATGTTTCACCTTGTCAGATAATGCTGGTTGTTTTCCAAAGACTAAGTGACATTCCTTCATAAGAGAGTTCCTACAGATCCCCATCCTCATGTTGTTCCCCTGCCCCATTTGCACTTTTGATAATTGGGTGTGTTTGATATATTATCACTGCTGTGATTTTCATTTTACTTGATTACTTATGAGATTGAACATTTTTTATGTTTATTTGTCATTCCATTTTCTCTTCCAGTGTAGATAAAGCTAAATTCTATATGATCAAACAGTTAGGTCCCACCAATTCATGTGGACTCACAAGGGCCAAAAATATCTTTTGACTTCAAGGCATGGTGATGCTCTAAGTTGAAACTTGAACACATCTTTTCATCTAAAATTCCTTTCTTATTTATTGTATTTGTAGGATTTTCCAGTAGAATATTAAGTAAAAGTGGTGATAATGACATCCTTTTCTTGTTCATGAATTTAAACAAATGGCTTTAACATTTCACTATTGAACATAATGTTTATTGTGTGTTTTTTATAGATGTCCTTTGCCAAGAAGATTCCCTTCAGTTTCTACTTTGCTAGTTTCCTTTTCTCTTTTTCTCCTCTTTTCTGTATTTTGATTTTAGTATATGTGCTGCCAAAGTGAGCACTTTCACTGTCTTTTTAATTTCTGCTGTAACTGTTGCTTCATACCACTTTTTTAGCCTTAATATTATTTACATATGTCTTCCTTCTTTTCTCTAGCTCAGTATTGCCAGAGTTTTATGCATCTTTATTTATTTCTTTTTATTTTTAATGTACAACTTAATGGGTCTCATTATGGCATTTCCATACATACATTTCATTGTACATTGCTTACATTCACTTCCCCCACCCAGTTTTATTCATCTTTGGAAAAGAATCTGTTTTTGACTTTGTTGAACTTCTGTATTTATTTGCTGTTTTGTCATAGTCTACTGTTCTCTAATCTTTTATGTCAACAGACTTTTCAGATGTTTGAAAAAATTTAGTGGTGTAATTTTTTCTAAGGAGCTACATTCCCCAAATTTCGACACATGATATTTTATTATTATTCAATATCAGGTTTTTAAATCTTTTCCATTATGATTTCTTCATTGGCCCAGAATTAAGTGGAAGTCTTTAAAATTCCAAATGTATAAACAGAATTTGCCCTTAAAAATTGAATTCTTATCTGGGCACCATTGTACATCCTATTTTCCCAGTGATTTGGGAGGCTGAGGCAGGGGGATCCTGAATTTGAGGTTAGAGGAAGCCTGCACAACTTAATGAGACCCTGCCTCAAGATAAAAAATAAAGGGTCTGCAGGTGCATCTTATTGTTAGAATGCTTGCTTAGCTAGCATGTGTGTCTTGGGTTTAATCCCCAAGCACTTAAAAAAAATTGAATTCTTAATTAAATTGAGATGTATGAATGTGGTTATGATAAAATCATTTCTCCAAAATTTGTTGAGAGTTGTTTTTTGGCCTTTTGTACTTTCAGGTTTTGTAATTGTTTCATGTAGGCTTTAAAAATGTGAATGGATGTAGGGCTCATTATATATGGCTGGTAAATCAGGCTTATTAATGAGTAACCTATTTACTAATTTTTTTTGTTTTTTTTTTTACATATCAATAAGCCAGAAAGATTTGTTGAAGCTTCCCATTACAATTGTAGATTTTCGAATTTTCCATGTAGTTCTATTAATTTTTATTTTATACATTTGGAACTATTTATTTAGATGCCTATACATCTGAAGTTATTAATATTATGTTTTACCATAGAAAAAATTTTCTAAGTTATGAGTTGTTTCCTCTCTTGTCTGAGAATATTTCTTGTCTTTTGGTCACCATTGCTTCTGTGGAAATTTGCTGTGTGTTAAACAGTAGTGCTTTAATTTTGATACTCCAACTAAGTGTATATGAAACTTTATTAGTATGTCTATCACTAATATGTTGTTATATAGTGCATAGCTATTAGTTTCCTTTTCATATTTCTCATACCTGGGACTTGGTCCTGAATGTTGAATAATTCATTTAGAATCATCCATGTCTCTCTTCAGGTATGTCTTATTTATAGTCCACCAACTGAAGTTTTATCTTTAGCTGTTATACTTTTCCCATATCTGTTTGGTCATTTGTGATCATGTATAACTGCTTTTTACCTTTTGGATTCCATATGGCTATTTTATAGCCTGTGTACAATACTTACAGGATCTAAAGTACTTGGGAGTTTCTTATAATTCTTGTTTATGTTTCTTATTTCATTATATTTTTGGTCATGTTTGATTATGAAGTCTTTTCTTTTTTGAATAGACTTCATTTTTTAGAGCAGTTTTAGGCTCAGAGGAAAATTTCATAGAAAATACACAGAGTCCTCACATATTTCCTCTTCTTATTTCCCCCTCTTATTAACAACTGGGATTTAGCTCAGTTGGTAGAGCACTGCGCTGCAGTCTCTGAGGTCCCGAGTTCAATTCCCAGCACCGCAAAAATGGGAGAAGGACCTGGCAATCCACTTCCAAGGCAATCCCGAAACAGCCATTGAAAACCCTATGAGGGTCGCTATGAGTCGGATACCGACTCCATGGCACCTAACAACAACAATAATTAACAACTAGGATTAGTGTGGTACATTTGGTACAATTGATGAGTCAGTATTGATACACTTATATTAACTAAAGTACCTTGCTGTGTAGGGTTCATTCTCATTGCTGTATACTCTGTGGGCTTTGAAAAAATTCATAATGTCCTGAATCCACCATTATAGCATCATAGAGAGTAGTTTCACTGCCCTAACGAGCATCTGTGCTTCACCTACTGATTGTTTTACTGTCTTTGTAGTTTCACCTGTTCCAGGAAGTCATGTAGTTTAAATCAAATAGGATAGTTTTTTTTTTTTTCCCCCCAGACTGGCTTCTTTGACTTAGAAATATGTATTTAAGGTTCTCCTATTTTTTTGTAGCTTGATAGCTTGTTTCTTTTTATCTCTGTATACTAGTCCATTGCATGGATACACTAGAGTTTGCTTATACATTTACTACTGGAGGACATCTTGGTTGTTTCCAGTTTTTGGCATTATAAATAAAGCTGTGATAATCATTTGCCTGCAGATTTTGAGCCAGTATCCTTTTGATGTCAGGCCTGGGAATTGAAGTAGGGGATATTTTCATCCTAAGAGTAATTGTGGGCTGGGATTTAGCTCAGTGGGTAAAGCGCTGCGCTGCAGTCTCTGAGGCCCGGAGCTCAATTCCCAGCACCGCAAAAATGGGAGAAGGGCCTGGCAATCCACTCCCAAGGCAATCCCGAAGCACTCAGCCATTGAAAACCCTATGAGGGTCACTATGAGTCGGATACCTACTCGATGGCACCTAACAAGAGTAATTGTGATTGCCCCAGCCTGTGGCCAGGGGGCGCTGCTAGTCTGAGACCACACTGCTCCCTTCCTGCATACCTGTCTTAAGGCAGGTATTTTGGGTTTAACTCCCCAAACTTGACAGTTGCTTAGGGCTTAGCTTCTGGGTTGCAGAGCTAGTATTGGCATTTGCTTTTAGGGTTACTTATCCTGTGGCCTTGTAGATTGGAGCTCTCTGATCTGGTTTCTGGTTACTTTTCTTTTTCCTTGGGAGATGGAGGGTAGAGTCTCTGGGAGTTGTCCTGTTTTCTGTGAGCCCAAAAATTTACTTAAAATGGATTTATATTTTGAATGTAGTTATGTTGTAGTAGGAGGGTACTTTGCGGTTTTAAGTTAGCTATTCTTGAAGGTATGTTTATTTAGGCATTTAGTAGAATTGTTTGGTGGTTGTTATGAGCTTATATTCCTTGGAATTTTATTTGTGAAATTCTTCAGATGCCTGCATTTAACCAGGAGAAGATTTCATTTGCATCTGTGAGGCACTTTGGGGTACTATGTCCTGTACCATATGAAATACAATTTTTTTTTGGACTTTGGGGGACTTTCTATTAGTGGGAATTCTAGGGTGAAACTAGGTTTTTCTTTGTATAGAGAAGCCATAAGAGCATTTCCTTCCCTTTTCAGCACGCACCCCTTGGCTTATCTGTGGGCTATGTCTTTACCTGATTTATCACTGTGGTGTTTCCTTTTGATATTCTTGGCTCTATGGTAGGGTGTGTGATCAGACTGTCCATCTTTCCTGGGATCAGGCTTGGTTTCCTTTTTGTTCTGTGTGTGTGTGTGTGTGTGTGTGTGTGTGTGTTAAAACCATGAAACCAGGTTACCAGGTATGGGCTGAAGCCCTCAGGGTCAACAGTGAATCTAGTACTTGATGATTGTTCTGAAATTTTTATGGATTTTCATGGTTTCTGACCTCCCTACTGAAAAGAGATATCTTAAATATTTTATCTGTCACTTTTGGATGTTTTATAGGAGAGATTTCTCTGAACTCTACTTTGTCACATTCTGTTTGACAGTCCTTTATAATAAACAGGTCTTATGTATTTTGAGCCCATATATTGCCCCTGTGCTGCCTGTGCACAGATGCTTGGTTTGAGACAATGTGGACCATACCCGAGTCTCTCTTACTTGATTAGCTGTCATGCTTCTCCAGAATAAAATTCTTCTTTCAAACGTTCTGTTTAAAGTATGATTTCAGTTCCTTTATTGTCATGCTCACTCACTTTGAATTTCTCATCTCTTAAGGTTGCTATCTAGAATCCAATCTAATATTCCAAATATGGCCCCTGCCTTTGACAAATGAGCATACAGAATTAACACCCAAAAAACAATGTGACAAAGTAGCTGATTCAATACTGAGCAGGAAAGGAAGGGTCAGTGTAGGCCTGAGGACCTGAGGAAGGCTTTGGTCCATATGTAAAACAAAGGCCTGTTTTGAAGGATGAGGAAGAGTTAGTTAGTTAATATATTCAATAATAATACCAACAATCAATAAGAACAAGTGATTTGTATTTGGAATGGCAGGAATTGGGAGAATCTTAAGATTCTTAGGCAGGCAGGTAAGTATATTGTCTTAGGGAATTTCATCTGGCAGAATCCAGAATGGTTCAGAAGAACAAGAGACCAAGTGTGTGTGTGGAGAAATTAAGGGCCTTTTGCATAAATTCAAGTATAAGGTTATGAAAGCATGAACTAGGGAGGTGACCATACAAATGTACACAAAGAGGTAGATTGAGAAGCCAGGAGAACTGTATAGTGGATTAATTTAAAGAGAAAAAAGTGAGAAACTACAGTGGCTAACATACACAGCCAAATAATCTACATTATGCAATGAACCAGCAGCCAGAGGTAGTGGCGATGTAGTGTAAACAGGATGAAATATGTCACAATATCAATGGAAACAGCCAGTAGCAGGCAGCATGCACTCTAACAGGCTCATACAAATAACAATCGTTTGTTATTTAGTAAATCTTACAAAGGCTCTAAACACAAGACCATTGGCATTGTTTTAAAACAGCTCATAATGGTCTAACTTTGTGCCTGCTTAGATATCAGAGGACCACATAACATGAATGCAGTTCTTCATTTTGATAATAAAAAGATGTCTCCAATAAGAGAAAGGTTAGATTTTTTTCTTTCCAATTTTAGGTTCTGTATACTCTGTGGGTAATAAAGGTAAATGGACTATTAACATTAACAAATCTCAGTATATGATCCAAAATTATCCTTACTATAGTTTATCTCTTATAAATAAGGATAAGGAAATGGAATGGATTTGGTCGTCTACTGAGCCCCTTGCATCCTTAGTGCCTAAGAGCTTTGTTAGCTATTGTGTATTTATTATGTTTCCCTTTATTAAATGTATCCTCCATGGCATTAGAAGTCTGTACCATCATTTCTGAAAGCTTAAAGGCTAGAGTTTAACAAGTTGACAATGTCAGTAGTATTAGGAGCAATTACTAATTCATCATATTCAAATATGTGTTTACTTCTAAAAATAGGAAGAAGAGATTGACCTAGGAAACTGTATCTGAGTGGGTTAAGTCAGGATTGCCCTTTTTATGTTCATCCATCTCTTTAATTAGGCTGGAGAAACAGGTCAGTTGCACATCACAGTACTCCAGAGAGGAGTCATCGCTCATATTATTTATTGTCATTGCATATTATTCTCACAATGATTTTGCTTCTGAATTTGTATGTGTATTTATATTTATCTTTGTACCTACCAATCACCTTCTTTTAAAAAATTACTTTTACTCTCACTGATTTAAAGTCTGATGTTTAAACCATCTATCTAGTTTTTACATCAAGGACTATATTTTTCATTTTCAAGTTTTCTGATTGGTTCTTTTTCATATTCACTCATTCTAGATTCATATATTCTATTTTTACTTCCAGTTTTTGTTTGTTCTTTTCATGGATATAGGGTGTAAAGAATGGAATTAACTAAAAATGTCCTTGGGGGCTCACACTGGTTGTCTGGACAAGGACCTAGGTTAGTTTGGGTGGAATGGGAGAGAGTCCCTGTAAACTGACTCACCTTATGGGACCTGTGGCTTCTACCCTCTAGCAGGACCAGTTCAGTTTCTACAGGCCCCATAGCTGGTGTTCCTAAGCAATTCCTATGAACAGTAGTATTGCCTGGTGCTGAAGCAGTTTGTGTGTACCTACACTGAGAAATTTGCTCTTAAACTTGCCCTATGGTTTACTGTAGGGGTGAGATGAACAGTTACTTGGGACCATCCTGGTATCCAGCAGAGCAGTCAGCACTTCTCTATTGCTGAACAGGAGGCTCAGGGACCTGAGGCCCATTTTCCATTGCTGATGCTTGTCTTATAGTTTCCCCTTCTCAAAAAGGTCATCCTTACCATGCTGAGGAATGCCATGGAGTCATCCTGAGCACTGTCACAGTACCACAGAGGGGCCTACCTGGCATGAATGGTGGTATTCCTTCTTGTCTCTATGATTATGTTAAACATTCGTATTTATAAGTCCTTTCAGAAGATTTCTTGATTATATTTCACTGAGAAATGGCTCTTAATGTTGAATTTTTGGGTTGTTAAGGTTTCTTGTCTTTCTTAGCAATAATGTCCCTCGTAGGCATTTGCATCTTGGTCTTCTGCTTTATCTTAATCTGTCATTTTTGTTAATTATAATGCTTAATAAGTTATTAACAAGCTAACTCCTTCCTCTCTTTTCTCTCTCTTTTTTTCTTCCCTCCCTCCATTGCTATTTCTTTATTTCTTTTCAGGTACATCTCTGTCTGGTTGGTTTTCTGTTGCCTTCACATATCATAACTTTTTAAAAGCAAAATCTGTATTCTTGTACTTTATCTACTGCTTCTGTTCTTTTCTCTGATGAAGTAAGGAAGGAAGCAAATCCCTTTAGAAGGATATCTTGAAAGAAAGTACTTCTTTCCCAAGTAGGAATACCGGATTCTGCATAGTGGGGAAATAGTTCTACCTAAAATTTGTTTCTGGAGCACAACTTAAGATTGATGAACTGACTTTTCCCCCCTTTATTGGTAAATTTTGGTGGTGTCCAGAATAATAAAGCATTGGCTTTTTCCATTATGCAACCATTACATCACTTCTGGTTATACTTTTATCACCTTACAAGGTTTATGGAACCTTTTGACCATTAAGTAGTAAAACTTGTACGCATATTGATGAACTGACTCTTGACAGCAGTAACTGATAGAGGGTTGAATCCTCGTGGCCTGGCACAGAAAGAGTTCTTCAAATACAATTTGTGCTTCAAATACAATTCTTGCTACTTGACATGATTAATAAGGGGCAGTACAATAACTTCACAAAGAACTTTCATTCAGTAATTTTGGGCAGTGCTTTTCTGAATTCTGATTTAGTAGAATCCATTTTCTCGTCTCTGTTTTCTATTTTTGCTCCAGATCTCATTTTATAATTCATCTTATTTATGTAATATTACTTATCCTGGTCCTTATTATGATCTAATGGTAATAAAGGTGATTGCCAGAGATGAGGATCAGTAAGCTCTTTCATATAACATATATCTGAAAAATAATTTTTGGTTTTTAACCAAATGCTGGTCTTATATGATTTTCATTCTATTTCATTGTAATGCAAATTCTTAAATGTAATGCATATACTTCCTGAATTTGCTATTTGAATTACTTGTACTACAACAATCTTTTCTTGTCTTCTAGACTACATTTAAAATTAATACTAATTTAGCATGAACTTAGTATTTCCCTTCATGTTAAAAAGAATAGTTACTATCTGATCCTTTAAAAACTTTTCCTTTTGTTCTTAATTCAGTATAGGTTCTTAGTGAAGATCCAAGTTCCTACATGGTTTCTCAACAAGTGTCTTACAAGGAAATAATCAAAGCTGATACATCCAAATCAATATTTCTGTAATGATTGCTTGGTACAAAGTGAGTCTAAAGGTGCCAATTTCTTCCTGGTCCGTATATATAACCTCTTCTTACAGTGCCATCAGGGTGGGCTGCATGTGATTGTGACTAGGGAAACTTTCTTCACATAATGCATATGGTATCAAAAATAGTTTCGAAAGGCTCCATTATGTTGCTGTTTTAACTTCTGTGCGGTGCTTTGTTACTATATGCCACTCAGTTGGCTGATTCCTATCTTTTTTGAATGCTATACAATACTGGTCGTTTTGAGCTAACCCTTGAGTTGCATCCAAAAGTTTCTGGGGTAATCTGGGCATGGTTATATGCATCTGTGGGACCAGCTACTGGGGATGCTGAGGCAAGAGGATCACTTGAGGCCAGGAGTTCAGGGCCAGCCTGAGCAACATAGTGGGACTCAATGTGTTTAAAAAAAAAAAAAGATTTTTTTGTGTGATAATAGGTTCCTGTTGCATCCTTATGGAAGCACTTATTAGTTTACATTGAACATACTGTTGCTGATATACTCCCCATATTTCCTAATGTCTAAGAAAGAGAATGCCCTCCAGGAGTACACTTTTTTTGTTGTTACCTTATATATCAATGATATAGACAGCAAAGGAAATTTGGTGTATTTTTTGGATATCAGAGTAAGCATCATCAGATACTATCCAAAACAATATGGAATGAATCAGAAAACTTATTGTATTTGTCTTGGGACTGAGGGAAGGGGAAATGGGTTTAGGGTAAGGTTAGGAATGTGTAATTTTTCTCTCAAAGAGAAGGAATTTGGAACTGGATCGAAGGGAATCTAGAGGGAAGTTGTCTGCCAGTAATGGGGTACACAGCCTCTCCAGCCTGTTGTGGATCTTGGCCCAAGCCTTCAAGCAGCCTTAGGTACCTTCCAGGGAGGCAGAACCTGCCAACCATGACACTGTGATGGTCCAAATTAGCTTTACATGCAAGGTCAGATAAGTAAATCTAGGGAATTTCAGGCATTCTGTAATCCCCTGGATATCTTCCTAAATGACTGGTACATGGCACTCTTAGGTAAGAGGGAGAAAAAAAAAACCCTCATTATCCTATTCATTTGTCTTAAGGGAGGAACATTTTTTTCTGAAGAGTGGCAACTTATCAGATTGATCAGAACAATCTCAAAGACTAGTTATTGGCTCTTTCCCCTCCAGGGTTTGGAGGAAGGAGGGAGAAGGAAGGCATTTGGTATTTGAAGTTGGGGGAGGCTGGTTGGTTAATGAAGCCCCTGGTTTCATTGAAGAATAGTTACGTGAAAAGAAGGGTAGTGATACAGATGGTGAGCAGAATGCTTTGCAGTTTTGCTGACTTGATGACTTTGCTGAGGAAGTACCTCCTTAAACTTCACTGGGTGGGGGTGAATAGAAGGCATGGGCCGAGCTATATTAATCGTACAGCTGCACATACTGGCAGCAACACATGGTAGGATTTGGAAAGTTCTATTTTAAAAAGGATGATTGCCCTTGCTTAAATTAAGAAGCTGGGTCTCCACTAATTGGTGCCAGTGTTTAGTTTGCCGTGCAGTCCATACGATATTATTTTTTACATCATTTTTTTCCTACTGATATAAAAGAGTTTTCCTTGCCCACTATGCCCAAGTTAGAAAAAAGAAATAATTTGAGAGGACTCTATTTAGAAACAACATTCAGTCTCTATGTCTGTGCCTGAAGCCCTACTGCCCACCCAGTTTGTAGACTCTTCTTGCTGTCTTGTTTTTGAACCTATTGGTTTATATTTTGGTATATACTATATAATTAAAAATATAGATATTTCTATAAAATCACTTAACCAAGCTGTTTCCCATATTTCAATAGAAGAAATAAATTCAGCCTATCTGGATGACGGGAACCAGTTATAATAAAGTATAGCCAATTTTTATTCTTCATTACTTTTGTCAAAGGATCATTTGGACACGGGCTTATAAGCAGGGCACTGTTCTCAGTGTTAATGCTTTTTTTTTTTTTTTTCCAAGGGTGCTGCTCAGCTATGAGACTCTGCATAAATCACACTTGTACATTTTGCACTTTTCTAATAATTTGTTATAAGGATAAATTTAGGGGTTTGTAGACTTGGCCACTCATCTGGTACTAAAACTGCATAGGATAAATAGAAAACAGTACATTTCTGCCTTTTCTGGAGGAAAAGTCTTGGGATATCTTTATTTAGAGCATTTTCAGAATAAGAAAACAAAACCAAAATATAGTCACATAGTTTACATATTTCCTAAATTCCCATGATCACTGCTTTGGAACCAACCAGATATTCCGTGGGTTAATATTTTTTTCAGCTTAAGTCCATTGCATTATTTTCTGAAATTAAAAGGGATTGTTTATTGAATTCTCCAGTGTTGCCTCCTTTTGTTGACTGCTGGCAATTTTAAATTAAAATCATTATTCTTCATAATTTTCGTACTTAATGGAGTTTAGCATTGTCTGTATCTTCCCTTGGGTTGAACTGAAGAGCATTACTTTTTGTAAAGTAGTACATTTTGCCCAAGATTACTTTCCTTAAAACAAAACTGTTGATTTTTATTCAGGTTGTTGTTTGAAAAATAGGCTTAAATATATCTGTAATACTGTGCCTGTATTTTTAACTACTTTATTCAAAGTTGATGTATATCAGAAAGATCTTTATACCTCAGGAGCTTTGTTAATCTTTAGACTTGATAATATTTTAATTCTGGTTTGTAGTACAAATTTGGTTTTCTTTCATATTTCTTCTCTCTCAGAAAAAAATCTAACCTCTATTTTCCTGATCAAGAAAAGGAAATTTAATGTTTCTAGCTTTTGTAACTTCTACATTTCATTAATAAATTATTTTTGATATGAAATAGAAACCTTGTTTGCTTCATCCTCTGGCCTCCAATCTCTTTCCATCTCAACAGTTTCCATTTATTTTAGCCACTTGGCCTACCTTCCCTCTTCTGCGCTGATTTCACTTACATATAAAGTTCAACATTCTCTTCTATAATTTTTTAGGATTCACTCACTGTTTAGTGTCTTGCAGATAATATATTACATTTTTTCCTTTTCTTTACCTGGGGTGGAGGTTGCATTGCTTTCATGTTCTTCCTACAATTTATTATTATTATTATTATTTTGTTGTTGTTAGGTGCTGTCAAGTTGGTGTCCAACTCATAGCGACAACAGGCTAGTACAACAGGCAAAACAATATTGTTAGTGCTTCTCTGTTATTCATAGAGTTTTCATTGGCTGATTGTTTGGGGGGAGTGGGTTGCTGGGTCCTTCTTCCAAGCCTGCAGCACCTGGTGTTCCCAGGCAGTCTCTCATCCCAGGCCTCACCTTGCTTAGCTTCTGAGATTTGATGGGATTGGTCACCACAGTGGTACGGCTGCAGGCTTCAATTTATTATGACACAGACTTGGAATTTATCTTAGTAAAACTTTGGAGGTTTTCAGTGTTTGTTTCTTATATCTTTTGCAGTTCTAGTTCTATTGAGTGAAGGAGATGGGTGGTCAAGAGGTAGAAGGTAATCATGAAGAAAATTGTCTCTCAATAAAACAGAGAATGGAGTTTGATCAAAATGGGAACAAACCACAGAGTCAAATGCTAAAGAAAGTTTTGGTAATTGTGAGTTATTGGCACATAAACCCATTTTAGTACAGTGTGGTTTAAATTATTCTTTTGAAATAATTAGTGGGAACAGTAATCTGAGAGGCAAGACCACCTTCCCAGATCAGTAGTGTCCCTGAATGTGCTTGAGTAACCTAAGCATGATTACACTTTTAAAGAGATGAGGAGGAGTCCATAGAGGATAGAAAGTGCTTACAGTCTAAGGTACGGGATGAAGCAAGGTAAGGAGGCTGGGGAGATGGACTTTTCAAAGTCTGTGCACCAGAAGTTTTGTTCTCTGAGACACAGGAAGGAAGGTAGACAGGTTAGTTGATGATACTGGAATATTTCAGATAAAAAAGAGGAAATGTCTCCAGAATTTCCATCTGTTTGGTAAATGGGAGAAGAAGTCATCTCTTAAAGTGAGGCTCATATTGGGAGTCCTGGCATAATATTATCCGGGAAATAAGTAAAAGAGGATTGCAAAGCAGACAGATTAGTGTTGCTAGCTTAAAACTGATAAACTCCCTCTGCGGACGCTTTCCATCAGAATCGTTTGACCAGCAAAGAAAAGTATTTTTTTTTCCTTTTTTCCTTTGCATTAATTTTGTAATTTATCCTAGAGCACAGTAGGAAAAACAGCTCCGGACAAATGGAATTATATTAATGGGCCTCATGTGTCTTCATTACTTTTTCCTGACTGGCCTCTCTTTTAACAATGAGAACCTGACACCATCAGTAGTCAGGAAGTTAGGGTGTTTTCGACCGATCATCCCAAGTGCAACTGCATACTTACTGTGAACCAGGAACTCATTGCTCAGTCTTGGAATATGCACTGCCAGTTCTTGCCATTTTTTGCATAGTATCATGCTTGCTCTTGCTGTAGTACCTTTGGCTAATGTGACTTCTTCAACTGACAAATCCTCCCCTTGCCCACCCACTCATCCCTTATGCTAAACTGATATCTTTCATCTTTGAAGACTCTGGCTTAGACTTGACATCCTTCATGAAGCTGTTGAAAGCTGTAGCTGTTCTTTCTCTCTCTCTCTCTCTCTCTCTCTCTCTCTCTCTTTCTGAATAGTGAATTCTACTCAGTTCAAATCTTTTATTTTCTTGTTTCTCCCTGGTTTCTTAGGTAGACTATAATTTTCTTGTGAGAAATAATATATCTTCTATTTCTTTTAGATCCATTCACCATAATCTAGTACCAGGCATGTTTTAAGTCTTAATAAATGTTCCATGTGGATTGTTAATTTTCTTTTCATATGGTGATTGTTACAGTTGATACTTTAGATAGGTACTTTCCTTATATTTGCTTTTTATTATGATACTTTAGATAATGATTTATAATTAGGTATTTTTGATGTTTAAGTACCCTTAATAAGCTTTACTAGTATAGTGATTTGAAATACTATTACTTTAAGTTTTATTTTCCTTTTTTCATTTTCATTGTTCTGTATATGCTTGGTTGGCCCCAAGTTGTGACTCTTAAGGATGTCATGGTAACCTCACAGAGAATCCTTGGGTTAAGTTGTTCTTTCCTGAGATGTGTTCAGCTGTTATGATATGCTCCTTTATTCTTTATTTCCGTACAGTTATCCCTGATAATAAAATTACATCTTTTATGCCCTGGACTTTTACTGCTGCTTCTCATATAGACAATATAGACATATCAAAACCATGATATGTCTGAAATGTAGATGTGTTTACACTGTAGAGATATGTACAATAATTTTTATTTTCAAATTTAATTAATGATTAGTAATGTCATTTATCTTGTCATTAATTTGGTTTTTATTAGGTAGGAATAATTTACATGGCTTATTCAAGCCAAGGAACATTTTATGCAATAAAAAAAGCGTGAAAGAAACATTTAGGTTGAATAATCATTTATTATGAAATAACTATGGACTATGTTATTTAGTACAAAATAAATTCATTCCAAAGATACATATGATATAAAAATATGTATTTATGTTTGTTTTAGGAATCAAACATTTTAAGTCCAGTGCAAGATGGGACAAAAACTCCTCAGATTGACAGTAATAAGAGCAATAACTACCGGATTGTAAAGGAGGTCAGTAGACATAGAATATTTTTGCATAGGTTATATGTTTATGACAGATAATTTTGTTTATATTCTACACTTAATTCTACTATATTAATTTTTCCATTTGTTGTATATGATGCTTTACTTCTTTTTAAAGATTTTGATGAGGCTAAGTAAACTCTGTGTACAGAATAAAAAGTGTCGGAATCAGCATCAACGCTTATTGAAAAATATGGGAGCTCATTCGGTGGTATTGGATCTTCTGCAGATACCATATGAAAAGGTTTGTCATTAGTTACTTTTTTCTTTACTTTTTGATACAATTTCAAATGTATACCAAAATTATAAAGAATTTTCTCTCCCTTGACTATTTCAAAGTAAGTCACCCACTTGATGCCCATCATTCTTGAGTCCTGTAGTACATATTTTGTATAAAGGAGGCCATGCTTTTACATAAGCACACTCCCACCTTCTATATCAGGAATGAGAGTGACACTTTACTGCCATCAAACTCCACAAACTGTTCACATTTCTGCCACTGACCGAGTTGTGTCCTGTTTGGTAATAGGATCTACTTTAGAAACATGTAGTATTTAGTTATCATGTCTACTTAAACCTCCGTCTGCTGGAAACTTCATGATTATGACTCTTTTACAAATAGCCAGTTATTTTAAAGAAGTTTCCTTAATTTAGGTCATTTCTTACTTCCGTGTATAATTCAGTTCAGCTACACGGTTTTGGCAGAACATACAAGAAAGGTGCTAAATTCTTTTTGTTGCTTCCTAGTAGGTGGCAGGTGGTTTTGATTTGTCCACTTAAATCACATGATTAAGGTGGTGTCTTCTAGGATTCTTCATTGTGAAGTATTTATTTTCTCTTTGTATTGAATAAGTATTTTGTGGAGAAGTTTGGAGAAACTAAGTATATAGCCCACTCTTCGTCCAACTTTCAGTTCATTCATTCATTACTTTTATCAGTATGGACATGTGATGCTTATTTTATTTAGTAGGTTAAAATAAGTTTCTATCACTATTTTGATTCTCAGATTTACCAATATTTGGCTTGTGAAGCCCCTTCAAGCTAGATTCTCTGTCTTTTAATGTGGCCCCATCATTCTTTGGATACTTCCTTGCTTTCTGGCACAATAAAATGTTCCAGGCTCATGTTTTTCTTCTTGCTTCAACCCTGGAATCAACTGGCCCTTCAAGAAGTCCCAGTTCTATTTGGTGGAGAATGATATTTAACTGCAAAGTACTGAGGACTGAATGTCCTTATTGCCATTGAGGTGTTGCCCCTCCTGATCTCTAAGTAAACAAAGCTAAGGCATAGACTTGTGTGTGTGTATGCAAGCATGTGTATACATGCACACACACAAAATACACAAGTTGCATTTGTATTTATTTTCTTATCTACCTGTACATTATTGAAAACCATGGTTTCATACCAGTACTTCTAATTTCGAACCACAGGCTCATCTTAGTTTCTGTACGTGTCTCCTTCTCTGGCAGTGGGAAATCTGACCTCTTCAATTTTCTGTAATATGGTTACTTGTTTATTAAGACCCTAGTCTTCTGTTATACTGCTGCCTGTTCTTCCATAGAATGCCTTCTACACTCTATTCAGTTACTGACAGCCCCCAGGACAGGGGGCTGTCCCTTGGGTCATTTCCCTTGGGTGCCAACATGCCATGCCAGGCCTTTCTTGGAATAGACCCCTCCCCACTTGGATTTTCACTGTTGTTGCCTGCCTCCCCCAGCTTACTTTTTAATATGGAAATTTGTAAGTTGTAGTATTCCTAAGGAAGCATAATTCAGACAATAGCAGAGGATGCAATAGAAGAATTATTGAAAGACAACAAAGAGTATAGGATTTATTATCCAAATTATCATATCTGATATTATAACATGAACATATTATAAATTTCCTTCAGATAATACAACTGAAGCATTGACTATTTTTCTACTACTTTGTTCTTGTGGGTTTGCTCTCTTTTAATAACTGGATTGTTCAAAAACAAACAATAACTAAAAAAATAAGATGAGGGTTTCAAAGAAGCATGCAGTACAGTAGCAGTGGCCTTGATGATGATGCGGTGATCAGCCTTTCAGTGAGGATTAGGTATTTCTATAAGTGTCTTTGCTGCATTCTTTTTTTTTTTTTTTTTTTTTTTCTGTACTAGAGGTTCAACCCAGGGCCTCAAGCTTGCATGCTTGCATGTGCTATACCACTGAGCTGCAACCCAGCCATTTTTTTGTTTTTTAAACTGTTTTGGACAGGGTCTTTCTAAATTATGCAGACTGCCTCTGGTCTTGAACTTGCCATCCTCTTGCCTCTACCTCCCAAGTTGCTGGGATTACAGACGTGTGCCACCTTGCAGGGATGTCTTTGCTGCATTCTAACTGTTCCTGGATAATACAAATAGAAGAAAGTGATTTTGAAATAAAATTCTCCTACTTTTTATTTAAGAGTAGAGTTTTTTTGTCTTATTCATTAGTGTTGTTGATTCATCCCTATTTGAAATATGAGGAAATGGATTTATTAATAACCATAGGCAGTTTGTTTAGTTATAGATGACATAAGCTATAGATTTTTAGGAAAAAACCCACTAAGTTCATCTAATATAAAGTACTTTCAAAACACAGATCCATTTTGAATATCTAACACTGACCACATGACAAATGGGACAAATACAATATTAAATGGTTTTAGTGATGATGTCAAAAAACCACTTTTAAGATGACATTCCATTCTCTGTAAATTTTGTGACCCAGGATTCTTACTGAGATTCCTATAAGCAAATGATAATCTCATATGCTAGGATGTTAGAAAATGATAGTGAATTAGGAAAGCAATTTAAGATTGTGTGTGGTAAGAAAGGGGGAAACAAGAAGGAAGAAGAAGAGAGAAAGCAAAGGGGAAAAGAAAAAGAAAGAGGTGGAAAGAAGAGTCAGAGGAGGTGGAGAGATAGGGGGAGGGAGAATGGTGATAAGATGAGGAATGGATACTGAGAGACACACAGGGTGATGGAAAATGGGGAGAGTGAGGGGAGAGGAGGGAGACTGAGGGCAAAGCAGGAGAAATGGGGTTGGAGCAAGGAGAAGAAAGAATAGATGACAGGGTGAGAAGAAGAGAGGAGGAAGAATAGATGTTGAAAGAAACAGTTGGAAGGAAGAGTGTGGGAAAGAAGGACATAAAAGGTAGGGAAAGAGAAAGAAAGGGAAGAAGAAGCAGGAAGAGCACCATATATAGACACACTGGGGAGGAGGGAATGGAGTGTAAGGGAGGAAAAGAATTAGAAAGATTGGAGAGCACCACAGAGAAAAGAAAAGAATTAGAGAGAGAGGGAGAGAGAGTGACAAGGAGGGCAAAGCAGTACAGGTGCAAGGGTGGGGGAGAAGGTAGCTATGTACAAAGGTGGGAAATGTAGTGGACACTCATAACAACTGTGAAACAAAGGGAGGGTTTAAAAAGTGGTGCAGAACAGATAGGAGCAAAAATAAAGAGAAGGCAAGGAAGATCTAGGACACAAAGAGGAGAGTCAGCAGAGGTAACTGGAAAGGATTTGGAAACATAAAGGGCACAGAGAAAGAGAACATGGATCAGATAAGAGATTAAACAGTGTACATGTGTGAATAGGCATTTTTGGTAATATTTATGCTTATTTTTCTGAATAATGGCTATTCTTTAACTTGCAGAATGATGAAAAGATGAATGAAGTAATGAATCTAGCCCACACATTTCTGCAGAATTTTTGTAGGGGAAATCCACAGAATCAAATTCTTCTTCATAAACATTTGAATTTGTTTTTAACTCCTGGTGTAAGTATTTTAGTGACTTCTAATACTGATAGTGCTTGCAGCTGTACCACTGTGGTGTCCAATCCCTTCAGATCTTGGAACCTAAGCAGGGTTGGACCTGGTTAGTACTTGCATGGGAGACTGCCTGGGAACACCAGGTGCTGTAGGCTTGGGAGAAGGACACAGCAACCCACTCCAAAAAAAAACAATCAGCCATTGAAAACACTGTGAATAGCAGAGAAGCACTAACAATAGTGTTTCTCCTGTTGTATGTAGGATTGCTATGAGCTGGACACTGACTCACAGCCCCTAACAACAACAGTATTGGTAGTGCATGGCTGGGGTTCAACTCAGTTGGTAGTGTGCCGCTGTGTGCGCTCTGAGGCCTTGGGTTTGATCCTCAGCACTGCAAAAATGGGAGAAGGACCCAGAAGCCCACTCCCCAAACAATCAGCTATCGAAAACTCTATGAATAGCAGAGAAGCACTGACACAGTGCCAGGCATGGCACAGTGTTGGGGAGTATTTCCATCTGTTTTACATAGAATTGCTATGAGTCAGAACCAACTTGATGATACCTAACAACAATAAGGATAGTAAAGTGTGCATCAATTTTATTCTAGTAGCACTAATGAGTAGAATTTTATTAATTTTTGTCACCTTATTTTTTCCTTATAGAGATTTTCTGCCTAAAATTGCTTATCATGCTATTTCCTTTAAGGAAACTTTTTGTTATGGAGTACAGAATGATAATTCAGTACATATATACAATGTGCAATAATAAAATAAGGATTGTGTACAATTCCATCTTCCATTAAGGAAACTTTTAAAGTAACTTGAAAAATTACACAAATCTTATATGCAAATGACAATTTCATTTGTGTGTGTGTGTGTGTGTGTGTATGTGTGTGTAGTTTAATGTTAAGAAAAAGATGTGATAGAACAAAGAACTAACTTACCAATACCATAATTAAGATAAATATGAGAAACTCAAAGGTAAAACTCAAAGGTAGAGTTAGCTCTGGTAAGGAAGAGCAAATTTTGAATACTAGATAATTAAATTAATCTCAGGAACACTATTGCTGACATGTTGCTCTTCATGATAAGAATTTCCTTTCTCCAACTAAATTCCTTTCTAAATTCCACGAGATTTCTCTTCGTGGTTAATGATCTCATAGCCTTTTATAGAAGACTTGCACAGAAAATTGACTGTAGCCTTATATAAAATATAAAGCTGATCGCAAGCAGGGAAATTAGCCTAAGTACTATAGAACAGAAAACTGATCTTGTTATTATTACAAAGGCATATTTCTCTGTTTAGCTCCTTGAAGCAGAAACCATGCGGCACATCTTCATGAACAATTATCATCTGTGCAATGAAATCAGCGAGAGGGTTGTGCAGCATTTTGTGCATTGCATTGAGACACATGGTCGCCACGTGGAGTACCTGAGGTTTTTGCAAACAATTGTAAAAGCAGATGGTAAATATGTGAAGAAATGCCAGGATATGGTAATGACAGAGGTATGTTCTCAGTTTGCGCTTTATTAGTTTCCTATAAACAATATGCTCAACTATGTATTTACTGTCAATTTAGAGTAGGGAATAAAGCCCCACCAATATGGGTTTGGAAATAATTTGATCATGACTACTTAAGCACAAATATATTTTGCTCAGTGTATTGAAAGCAAAGAATTGCAACTTGAGTATATGATTTTTAGAGAATTTTCTCTTTGGATGCATAATAAATTTGCATATGTTAAATGATGGGTAAAACCATGATTTTACAAGGTTATTTGGAATTAAAATGACACAATTAAAAATTTTTCAGTTTTCGGTAATAAAACAAATAAATTGAATTCTGCTTTTCTAGTGCCTTTATTGCTCTTGTACTGAATTATAGAATGGGTGTTCTCTGCCATTATTTGCAAAAGCTTTGAAGAGAACAAAACTAAATTAATAAAAATTGGTTGGCGATACTTTATTCCAATAGATAGAATCTTACAATTTAGAATAAGAATTTAAGAACAACACATGGCTGAAGTATGTAATTTGCTTCGCCCTTTTTATTTTGATGTTTGACATCAAAATGTAAGGAATATGTTACTCACTAGGAACCAAGTGTGTTAGAATGGGGAACTGGCAACTGAAAGAGTCCATTTGGATAAACCACTGCTCTGTGGCTGAATGGCTCTCCAGTGGCCTGTATTTCATACAGGCTACCAAATAGTAACGTAGTAGATTATTATTAGTTTGGGATATTTTCATAATTATGTGCCTTCAATTTGGTAAGGGGAGAAATTTCCATATTGATTCAGTGTGCCATGTACAAATCTTAAAATTAATTCAGCTTTAAGCTTTGAATTTTTAAATGTAAGTCATTGTTATTAAATTGTAATAAACATTGTAAACTTATAAAATTTACCTTTTAAAAATTTATATTTACATTCACATTAATTCTTTATTGCTTAGAAATCTTTGGGAACTAATTTAATTTTGTAATCTGATCACCAAGGAAAGAGTTAGAATGAGAAAGCAGCAAATATTTAAGCCATTCCTATGGCACTTATCGCCTGCAGCTGTAGCCCTGTGGCATCCGATCCTGTCAGATCTTGGAAGCTAAGCAGGGTCGGGCCTGGTTAGTACCTGGATGGGAGACCACCTGGGAACACCAGAAGCTGTAGGCTTGGGAGAAGGACCTGGCAACCCCCTCCCAAAAAATCAATCTGCCATTGAAAACCCTATGAACAGCAGAGAAGCACTGACAATAGTGTTTCCCCTGTTGTACAGAGGGTCGCTATGAGTCGGATAC
>VMDO01004530.1:0-24911 GCA_007922755.1 Pedetes capensis
ATATTCTTGGCTTTTTGGTCTGTGTGGTTCTCGCTTTAGTCCACCAGCCCAACTCCAAAGGGGCTAGGAGCTAGGGAGGTGGTAGATTTTGTTTCTCTTCTGTAGGGTGAGAAAGGGGGGGGGGATCTGGTGACAGAAGAGGGGGAAAGAGGAGGTAGAGGACAGAGGCTAATAGAAATAACTGTCAAAATTAAAATTAAGGTTAAGACTTAAGGGTAAAATAATTAAAACAAAGACACATATATAGCTTAAGAAAAAGAGAAGGATAATAGAAAAAGGGAAGAGAGTAAAATGAGAAAGGAAGAAAATAGAAATGAAAAAGAAAAAAAAATGCATACACGCTCCCACACACATATAAAAACACTTGTAGTCAGGTGTGGTGGTGCATACCTGCAATCCCAGTGTCTTGGGGGGCAGAGGCAGGAGGATCACAAGCCCGAGATCAGAGGTAGTTTGCACAACCCAGCAAGCCCCTGTCTCAAAAAGTAAAAAATATGGACTGGGGCACAGCGCGGCAGTCCAGCACCTACAAAGGAAGCAGGCGCAAGATCCTGGATTCAAATCCCCATACAAGACAAACAAACAAAACAACAACAACAACAAAAAAAAATCCCTTGTATGTTCTTGCAGGTGGAATCTCCACTGTGGACACCCAATTCCACCGGGTGAAGTCAGTACTGCAGGAGGCAGTGCTCCCTCCAGAACTCAGGATGGCAGTGTTTTCACAGAATCTTCAGGAGCAGTCTGTCTTAGTCTATAGAGATTTTGCCAATTACATAGAAAATGGTGGATTGCCCCACAATGTCCTGGGTTTAAGTGGGACACCAAATGACCAAAGAGATGGTTCCATGAAATATTCTATGTCTATTTTATTGTTTGAGAGTCAGTGTAACCTGTGAGGTCCTCCCTGGAGTTCTACCTGTCCCACATAGTTCGGGCACCAATTCCACAAATCAGAGATTTCCGGCCCAAAGTCTATAGCATGGAGGGAATATGGCTGCTATTGTGGATTTTTTTTATTGCAGGGCTTTCTGCCCACTTGGAGACCACTTGGGAGGACCAAATCCTCTTGTGGGCGGGATGATATCCAACCCCCATGGAGGGAATCTGTAGCAGGTCTGTCCGTGCAGGGCGATTGCGCTCGAAACTGCTCTTATTGTGTCTAATTGTGCCGCTAGGCTCTGCCAAACAGGAGCACTTTGTCTGCATGGGGCTCAGCTGCCTCCACAGACCCCACCTTTCTCCACAGTGCAGTGGGATGACTTAGGATCCCCTCTGGTGTGTCTGGGATCCAGGTGTATGTGTGCCCACATGTCTGTGGAGATTGCATCTGCACCACTGTCCCACCACAACAGGAGGGAGGGAGCCACGTTTCAGCTCTGGATGTGTACTGCTGGCACTGGTTTCCCAGTTCCTTCTGCAATCACTCCCCATACCCTCACGTATCTACTCTCATGGATCTGATCTCTATTTTCTTGCATGAGGGACCTATAACAGCCCAGCGTCTCAGGCTGCGGGACGTATGCCGCTCAAGATGGCGATTCCGTGTGCCCCCTCAAACTGACTCACCCAAAACTTATAGTTTGTGTCCCGCAGGCAGGATGACAGTGTGATGTCAAGGTTGCACTCTGTGTTGGGCCTGGATCCCGTGGATGTTTGTGCAAAGTCCCCTCAGAGTCTCCAGGATTCTATCCCGCCATCTGCGTGATGGCGAAATGGTGGAATGGAGGTCCCGCTACTGACCTCTGTGTAGCTCCTCCCTATAGTTCCTTTCTATGTTCTGAATTTTCCTTTAACCCCAGAAGGATCACTAATTCATTGATGCTATCCCCATTTCACTTCCTTTCACCTTCACAACTTCCTCTTATCTCTATCTTCTTTAAATTCCAAGATTAGTTGTTTCAGCCATTCAACCTTATTTTCGTCTTCAGTTTGCCTGCCTTCTCCAGTTGTTATACTCTCCTGGTAGGCCCAGAATCATGGTTAAACCACACTCTCCGACTGCTCCATGACTGCACTCCTACAGCTGAACAAAGTTAGAGAATAAGGCACAGCTATGTTGACTAGTCCCACATTAAATTTATGGCTTGATGAGTCCTTAATGCTAACCAGCAATCATACTTTATTACCTTAGTTAATTCCCTACCCTTCTAGATGACTTCCTAATAGCCCTTTCATAAGACCTCTAAAATGTGTTCCTGAATCTTTGCTCTCAGTTGAAGACATTGCTTTCCACTACACTGATAAAAATCCATGCATCTTGAAGAGAACATCCACACACCATGACCACATCTGTTCTCCACAGGCAATGGTATCTTTATATATGGGCTTCTGGTTTCATATCAGAGAAAGCACTTACTGGTTTTTTACTCTTGATGGTATAATTACTTTTATACTAGATTATATTTTATTGCCTACTCAAAACCATTTTTCCAGAAACTCTCCCTTTCCTCACTTCACCACCCACATCATTAATTTTAACTCTTTACTGGAGCATTTCCACATCATAAAGACATATTGGTATTTCTCTCACCTTAAAACAAGGCATAACAAAAATACAACTTCTCTTGACCCTGCCTTACCTGCAGCCACTGTTTGCTTCCTGTTGTAGATAAAATTATTTGCCAACACTCATTATATCCAGTTTCTGCCCTCCAATTCTAGCTTCAACATCTCCCAATAAGGCTTTTTTCTCTTATTTCTTCACTAAAATTGCACATGGCTTAAGATTTGATCCTCTTTGATGCACTGTCTTTGCTTGGATTTCAAGATGTCATCCTCTCTGTATTTTCTCAGTTTCCTTTGCTAGTGATTTTTTTTTCTATTAGACCTTTTAACTTTAGAGTGTTTCAGGTCTCAGTCCTTAGTCTTCTTTTCTATTTATCCTCTCTTCCTTGATGATGTGGATTTAATTATCATTTCTACACTACTGATGCCTAATTTACATGCCTGGCCCAGACCTTTCTATCCAGCATTCTTGGATATCTAGGGGCCCCAAACTTAAATTTCCTTCTTAATCTTGCACCCCAAATTTACTGCAACTCATGTCAACTCTGTCACTTGGGTCAGTGAGGCAACAAATCCTACAGTCATCCCCCTTTCCCCCTTTTCTCTCACCCCATATTCAGCCCATCCACAAGTCATTTTGACTCAAAGACACCCAAAACCGGCCCATTTCTCTTCATGACTGACACCACCATGACATCTGGGTCCCAGCCCTTGCCTCCCACATGAATTACAGTAGTGGTTCCAACTGGCCTTCCTATTGCCATCCCAAAAGTCTGTTCTTAACACCACAACCAGTACAGTCCTTTTAAAACATTGTTGTTGTTGTTAGGTGCCGTCAAGTCGTCTCTGACTCATAGAGACCCTCATAGGGTTTTCAATGGCTGACTGTTTCGGGATTGCCTTGGGAGTGGATTGTCAGGCCCTTCTCCCAGTTTTGCGGTGCTGGGAATTGAACTCGGGTCCTCAGAGACTGCAGCGCAGTGCTCTACCAACTGAGCTAAATCCCAGCCCTTGTGTGTGTGTGTGTGTGTGTGTGTGTGTGTGTGTGTATACACACGCACATATGTGTATATATGTATATGCACATATATATGTATATACATATACATATATATGTGTGTGTGTGTATATGTATACATATATATTTTTCAAGATTTTCTCTCTGTTCCAGTTGTCCAAGACCTTACTCTTCAAGACAAATTCTGAAATATCACCTTTCCCTAGAAATATCTTCTAAGAAACATTATAAATCTGATTTCCATAATGTCTTTCCTGTAATTTCAATTCACACTCTACTCAAAATCCTTCTGAAATGCAGATTTTCTTTAAGTTACAGCTAATATCAGCATACCTGTTATAAATTTGCATATATTGTTTTGCTTATTTTTAATACATTTTACCTTTCATTTTAGAAATGACACAAATATTTTCATACACATTTATATGCATCTTTATATTTGTTTTCTATTTTGTTCTACTTTTACCAAAACTAAGCAATTTCTCAATCTTTCTCTTCTAGTTATCTAATCTTGTTTCATTTTCTTATCTTTAACAGGTCATTGCTTTAGTGATGGACATGTTTACAGATGTGGACATTTTCAAAGAGATAGTGGAGGCATCAACCCGTGGGATATCTGTCTACATTCTACTTGATGAGTCCAATTTTAATCATTTTCTAAATATGACTGAAAAACAAGGTTGTCAAATTCAGCGTCTCAGGGTAAGAATTCTGTTTTAAAATCAAGTATATTTGTGTACCATTTCTGTTTCAGTCAAGTTTAGTCATTAAGAATGATTAATCCAAAACTAAAAATAACATATATACATTTAAGGTAGTATGGTTGATCACACAAAGGTAACTGTTTGAGTAACTTTTCCTCACTGTGGCCAAAATACCTGATATAAACAACTCCAAGGAAGAAGAATATGTTTTGGCTCCTGGTTTTAGGGGCTGCACTTCATGGTTGCTTGGCCCCATGTATTGAAGAAGGACATCATGATGGCAGGATCATGTGGCAGCAGAATTTCTTCATCTCTTCTTGCCTGGGAATCTGAGAGGAGTGAGGGACAAGATACCCCTTGGGACATGTCCCCAAGGGACTTCTTCCTGCAGGGAGGCCCCACTTCGTAAAAGTTTCACAACTTCCCAAAATAGCACCACAGCTAGGGACCAAGTGTACAACACATTAGCCTGGGGGAGGCATATTTCATATTCAGATCGTAATAGTATCCTCTCCTCTTCAGAATGTCACTGAAAACCTGCATCTTCATGGGGGTTTCATAGGAGCTTTTCTGACTTAACTTTGGTACCAAACCTATTTAGTCCTTCAGTTTCGCATGTATGACCTTGAAGCCAGTATTGCTTTGTAGGAATTATTCAGCATAGTGTTTTCAGTTATGTTTAACGTGTGAAAGGAAGACAGATTTTAATTTTAGTTGTTTAATCATTGTGCTACTATAATCCAAAAGTTTTTCTCACAGTAGAATTCTACAGTAGAATGATTTATGAAACCATTCTGTGTAAATATATTATCTCTTATTTAAGCATATTAAAATACTTTTCAAGTGATTATTTTTCTTGAGTATTTCATTTCTGGGGAGACTCTATTTTTTATTTTCATTTTAAAAATGTATTTTAAACGTTTACTTCAAGCAAATGTTTTTGATATTAAGGCTCTATCTTATATATAGTTTACTTTTTAAAATATCTCCTTTCTGGCATGATTTTTACTTTATGTTTACGTGTAATTCTAGAATATTCGAGTGCGGACAGTAAAAGGCCAGGATTATCTTTCAAAAACAGGGGCAAAATTCCATGGAAAAATGGAACAGAAATTTTTGTTAGTTGACTGCCAGAAAGTGATGTACGGTTCTTACAGGTAAGAATATTGTGTTTGTATTTATCATTAGCAATCATTTAAATAATTCATTAGCTTCAAATTTTAATGCAATCAGCTTAGTTCTGACTGACATGGAAAGTTGAAGACCTAAGTTTTAGTTATAATTCTGCCTCTTAAGAACATCTTCAGTTTCCTTAAATCACATAACATTAGGCAAAGCACATAATTTCTTTGAGGTTCAAATTCTTCATCCCAAAAATGAAGGGGTTAGCTATTATCTAAGTTTCCTCTTCAGCTAAACAATACTAAAAGTGTTTTTTCTCCTATGAAAACATTATGTAGTTTGGATTTAAAACAATTGCTCATTAAGAAGAAGAAGCTGTTTGCAACTTCAAAGAGCCAAATGGATTTTTCTTATTTTAGAATTATTTACTATCTGATCAATCCAGAACTGCAGCTAAATTTAGGTCAGGCTGATCCCGAGTGTAGACACTGCCTAATACTGTCTTAGGAATTCCTGGAATCAATCCTGAATGATAGAGATAGTGAGGTTATATAAATAGGCAGATAAAAACACCAGCAAACACATGTCAAGCCTAGGTCATTGAGGCAGCGTAGATTCATTATCAAAGATGGAGGAAAGTCTCCAAGAGAGATGAGGATGCTTAGTGTGAGGGAAATCTTTTGTCTCTTTTCTTAATAAATTAAAAACACTGTAATTAGGAGGTAACACATTGAAATGGATGGCCTTCAGCAAGTTGCTTAATTTGGTCACACATTCCTTTGCCCAACTGTAAAATGAATACGATTATAGAACCAACCACTTGTTATTGCTGTGGGGATTAAAGAGTTAATGCTTCTCAAATCCCTACTATAAGCTATTATTTCTGGACTTTCTTTTAACTGTTATTTTCTTCTAATATTCCTTTTATGCTTAGGGACCATCTTTTTAAAAGCGCTGAATGGAGTTCCAAATGAAAACTTGTTACAAGCAGAAAGTACAACTACTGTTTGAAATTAATGAGTCCTTTTAAAGTCTCATTATACATATATATGTATATTTCTCATTATACGTACATATATATATATATATATATATATATATATATATATATATATATATATTTGTTTAGACCCACTTAATTTTAGAGGCTTTTTAAATTGAACTTTCAAATAAAATTGAGTTTGTTAGGCTTATAGAATGATATGTTTTTATTTAAGCTCATCATAATTAATGCTTTCTATTTTTACTATTTAACGTGATTTTTAAGATTGTTTTCAATGCTAAATTCACTGCAACATTTTTTCTTTCTTTTTGCTGCCACTAGATATTAATAGGTGCAAAATGTTGTAATGACTATTGCTGAGTTACTTTAGATTGATGTGGGGAAAAATAAACAACATCAATAAGCAAATACCAATCCAAATAAACCAGAACAAACTAAGCTAAATCAAACCAAACCAAATCAAACAAAAAAAATGTTTATCTATATCATAAGTGAGAGGCAGAATTGGGAAAGAATATAGAATTCCTTAGAACACAGAATACAACAATCCAAAACTCTTC
Source organism: Pedetes capensis (assembly GCA_007922755.1). Lineage (NCBI taxonomy): Eukaryota > Metazoa > Chordata > Mammalia > Rodentia > Pedetidae > Pedetes > Pedetes capensis. The sequence goes on from VMDO01004530.1 coordinate 6,916, forward strand.
TAACAATTCTATACTCATTGTTGAAATTGAAGTTTATTTTAAATATATTTCTTTAAAAAATTATATTTGTCAATAATGATCATTTTTGTTTCTCCTGACTTTTCTTATTGCTAACAATATTCTAATAGAATCTTTTGGAATTGTTATGAACTACCTTGTTGAAATTATATTTCCTTTTGATTGAAAATAGTCTTGATTGACCTTACATGCTCTACCACTGAGCTATCTCCCCTGCCCATGGTTGTGTATGTGCTTTGTTTTTGTTGTTCTTGCTGCAGTTTTGTTTTGTTTTGCTTTTAGACAGAGTTTTGCTATGCAACCCAGGATGGTCTTGAACTCGTGACCCTCCTGCCTCTGCCTCCCTAGGGCTGGGATTACAGGTGTGCACCACCATGCCCAGCTGAAAATGTCTTGTTTAATTCAAAATTCTTTGCTATGAATCTCATTGACTTCTAAAATATCATTTCTGGAGAGGCCTGGAATCTGCATTCACCACAGTCTCACTTTGTGTGACAATTCATATGATGATGATTTTATCAGGAAATCACAAGAGATTTGCCATAACATGATGTGAACATTGATGAGATAAGTTGTTGTTAGGCGCCATTGAGTCGTCACCAACTCATAGCGACTCTCATAGGGTTTTCAGTGGCAGATGGTTTCAGGATTGCCTTGGGGAGTTTGTTGCCACGTCCTTCTCCCATTTGTGCAGTGCTGGGAATCGAACTCAGGACCTCAGAGACTGCAGAGCTGTACTCTGCCAACTGAGTTAAATCCCAGCCCCTAGATAAGACATTTTTAAGTCAATGTGTATAAATGATCTCTTGAATTTGATAATTCCATCTGAAATTGTTATATGAAAATCTGGAAGATAATTATACAAACTGAACTGAGAAAGAATTTTTATAAGCTTCTATTAAAAAAACCCTTATCTCTGTAAAAGTTACATTCCAAAGATTTTCACTGAAGTTGGTATCTCTCAGATGTCATCTTTGATTAGATATGAATATTATCAACCTGGAGATACACGCTACAACCAATACACTGTCACTACTTATTGAACTTTACTTTTTAAGCCACTGCCTGAAATCCAGAGTTTTAAAGTCATTTTTTGGTATCTGAATTCATAACCACACTCCCTACTTCATGACTAATATATGACAGGGTGTGTTTATGGGGAGTGGGAACAATTATTTTACCCAAGTAAGTATCTGTACAAAGTCCAGGTTTATGTTATTGAAAGTGGATTAAAATTTATCATTCATGAGCCATGAAGTGATTTATGTTATGTTTCATTTTTATGGCAAAGTTAATTGCCATTTTATTTTTGTTTTTATTCATTGCCTTTGTTGTTGATTATTTTATTTTTTTTCCTCTCATGGTACATGAGGTTTGAACCCAGGACTGCATCCCCAACCTCTTTTTTATTTTTTATCTTGAGATCAGATCTCATTAAGTTACACAGGCAGCCTCTAGCCTTGAACCTGTGATCCTCCTACCTCTACCTCCCGAGTAGCTAGGATTACAGGTGTGCTCCACCAGGTCACACTGTTTTTTGATTATTTATTGCTTTTTTTTTCCCCCATTGACCACACAGATTTTGCAACCCATGGATGACTTTTCCAAATGCTCAAGTACTGACAGCAATCTGTGATGGCTAGTCTGTACTTGTTGTTGTTGTTGTTGTTAGGTGCTGTCGAGTCGGTATCCATCTCATAGCGACCCTCATAGGGTTTTCAATGGCAGACTGTTTTGGGATTGCCTTGGGAGTGGATTGCCAGGTCCTTCTCCCATTTTTGCGGTGCTGGGAATTGAACTTGGGACCTCAGAGACTGCAGTGCAGCACTCTACCCACTGAGCTAAATACCAGCCCTAGTCTGTACTAGCAAGCTCTTAAACCAGGAGCAGAGCCGTTGTTGTTCTAGATGCTGTTGTGAGGGGTCTCACTATATCCCATGTATCTGGGAGGTTTGATTCATGATTTCTTAAATCTCATTTTCTTTGTTTTTGTTTCCATGTTTTCACATTTTTCCTAAGATTTACTCAGGTGAATTCTAAGTCCAAAAATTTATATTTCTGCGTAACTTATGTATAGCTTAGCTTGAGATAGAATTCTAAGATGAATCATTTTCCTACAAATTTAAAGGTGTTGGCCCTATAATCAAAGTTGCAGTTGAGAAATCTCAACAATTATTATTCCTATTCTTTCCACATAACTTTTTTTCCTCTTGAAGCTTCTAGGATAGTTCCTTTCTCCTCAGTATTTTTTTCTTCTTTTTCTAGTCTATTGAAGTATAAAGTTAGGTTCCTGATTTAAAAGCTTTCTTCTTTTGAAAATGTATATATCTACAGCTAAACTTCATTTGTGGCAGGGCTTTTACTGCATTTCATAAATTTTAGTACACTGTTTCCATTTTCATTTATCTTAATGTATTTTCTAACTTTTCTAGTGACATTTTAGTCCCTTGGTTGCTTAAAACTGTTATTTAATTTACATATACACGTGAATTTCCCCTTTTTCCTTGTGCTGTTGATTTCTAGTTTCCATTATAATCAGAAAAGGTACTGCTTTACATGATTCAGATCTTCCTCACATGATTAAGACTTGTTTTTAATTTAAATGTGGTCTGTCTTGGAGAATGTTGTATATACACTTGGGAAGAATGAATATTCTGCTTCTGCTGAGCACACTTTATGTGTATATTAGGTCCTATTGGTCTATAGGGTTCGAGTTGTCTATTTCTTTATAAATCCATTTGGAAACTACTACTATTTTATTGTTATTTTTATCTTCAGTTTTCTAAAAATTTGCTTCATATATTTAAAAGTACTGAAGTTTGATTGATACTCATTATTATTGAATGATATTGTTATTGAATGATAATACTCATTTAATTTCATTATTATGAATTATTAATATGACTAAGTATTAATATTTGTCATGGTAAATTGACCTTTTCCATCATTACATAATGCCCTTTGTTTCTTATAACAGTTTTTTAAATTTATTTTCTCTGATATTATTATGACATTTTCTGCTGTCTTTTGGTTACCATTTACATGGTACATCTTTTCCTATCCTTTTACTTTCAGTTTATATGTCTTTAGATCTATAGTGAGTATCTTGAAGGCAGCATATAGTTAGATCCTAATTTTTTATCCATATAGTTAATCCATGTCTTTTGATGGGTAGTTTAATCCATTTACCTTTAAAGTAATCACTGATAGAAGAGGACTTACTATTGTCCTTTTGTTTGTGTGTATCTTGTTGCTTTTTGTCCTTTTCTTTTCTCTCTTGCTGCCATCATTTGTGTTTTCTTGATTTTTTAGTGATATACTTGGATTTCCTTTTTATTTCTTCTTTGTATATTCAAGAGATGCTTTCTTTTTGTTGCTCCCTGAAATTTATATATAACATCTTAAAGTTATAGCATTCTATTAATTTGTTGGTTTATTTGCTTGTTTTGTGGTGCTGGAGATCAAATCTAGTGCTTTGCTCATGCTAGGCAAGTGTTGTACCACTAAACTATATACTCCCAGCCTTTTAGCATTTCATTTTAAATTGATAACAATTTGTCTGCTGCCATACCACCCTGAACCTCCCTGATCTTATCTAAATTGATAACAATTTGAATCACTTATGAAAGCATTGTTCCTCTACAATTCTATTTCCACTTTTTGTTATTGATGTCAGAAATTTCATTTTTCTATATTGTCTACCAATTAGTTGTTGCTGTTGTTTAGGTGCCATGGAGTCCAGGCCAACTCATAGCAACCCTCATAGGGTTTTCAATGGCTGATTGTTTGGGGATTGCTTTGAGAGTGAATTGCTGTGTCCTTCTCCTGACCAATTACATAGATTAGAGTTATTTTTATATTTTTATCATTTATGTTCTATTCACCAAAATTGCAATAATATATATTACTGTATTTGTCAACATATTTTCCTGTACTAAGGAATTTTATATTTTCACATAGCTGTGTATTGCTGCCTACTGTTCCTTCATTTCAACTTAAAGGAGTCCTGTAGGCATTTCTTGTTGGGTAGGTCTGCTAGTAATTAATTCTCTCTGCTCTTGTTTATCTCAAAAATATCTTAATTTCTCCTTCCTTCTTAAAAGGCACTTTTGCTGGATACAGTATTCTTATTTATTTGTATTTTTCCCGGAGTGTTTTTACTGCATCTTCCCACTTCCATCTGGGGTGTAAACTTTCTGGTACGAAAGACAATAATTTCATGGATGCTCCCTTACACGTGACAAATTACTATTCTTTTAATGCATTCAAAGTTCTCTCTTTGAATTTAGACAGTCTGGTTATAATGACATTGGTGTGGTTGTCTTTGGATTTATTATACTTGAAGTTCTCTGAGTTTCTTGCATCTGTGTGTCCATTTCTTTCTATAGATTTAGAAAGTTTATGGCCATTATTTCACCAAATAAGCTCTTTGTCTCTTCTCTTCCTTTCCTAAGAGTCCCATCATGTATATATTGATCTGCTTGATAGTCCCACTATCAAGAAGTCCCACTGTGTTATCCATGCTACCTCCTGGGATGAAGCAGTCCTGCTGTCTCAGCCTCCCAAGTAACTGGGATGCTGGGATTCCAGATGTGCATCACCTTGCCTAACTAGTCCCATCAGTTCTTTAGTGTCATTTCACTCTCTTCATTTTTTTATCTTTTTGTTCCATTGATTTAACTATCTCAAATGGCCTGTTTTCAAGTTTACTAATTACTCCCTCTGCTTATTCAAGTCTGCCACTGAACTTTTCTGATAAATTGTTGAGTTCAGTTATTGTAATTTTCAGTTCCAGAATTTCCACTTGCTTCTTTGTATAGTGTTTTTCCCTTTCTTGATATTCTCATTTTGGTGATGCACACCATTATCTTAATTTTGTTGTCAGTGCTCAATTTTTAGTTCATTGAGTATTTTTTTTTTTGACAGTTATTTTCAGTTCTTTGTCAGGTAGTTCAGAGATTTACATTTTTAAGGTCACTTTCTGGATTTTTATTTTGTTTATTTGATTGGGCTAAGTGTCTCTGTTTCTTCATATGCCTAGTAATATTGTGCTAGTAGTTGGACATTTTTAAAAAACAGTCACCTTTCCCAGTCTTTGCATACTGTCTTTGTTCAAAGAAAGACCCTAACCAGTCAGTTTGGCTGGAGGTGGTCGGATCTCTCAAATCTTTTATCCTCTCTTCCTCCCTTAGTGTCTGGCTGGACCTACAGCTCTAATGTGCAGTTCATATATTTTCAGCACTTTCCAAAATCTGATGTTAATCCTGTCTTTGCTCAATTGACAATCAGTTCCTTGGGCATCCCCTATATAAACAAGAATGTGGGGTGCATGCTCCACTCTTCTTCTTTTTTTTTCTTTTTTTCTTTTTTTTTTTTTTTGCGATACTGGGGGTTGAACTCAGGGCCTTGTGCTTGCATGCTTTCCAAGTACTGGACTACTGAGCTGCACCCCCAGCCCTTTTTTTTTTTTTTTTTTTTTTTTTTTTTTTTTTTTTTTTTTTTTTTTTTTTTTTTTTTTTTTTTTTTTTTTTTTTTTTTTTTTTTTTTTTTTTTTTTTTTTTTTTTTTTTTTTTTTTTTTTTTACTTTTTTGAGATAGGGTCTTGCTAAGTTACGCAGAGTGCCCCTGGTCTCGAACTTGCCATCCTCCTGCCTCCACCTGCCAAGCCACTGGGATTATAGGCATGCACCACCACGCCCGGCTGCATGCTCTACTCTTTTAGCTCTCTCCTGAAGAAAGAGACCTGATATAGGGGGAGGGAGGTTCCTGTTTGTCCCATGGTATAGCATATCGGGAGGGAATAAAAACAGGCATGCCAGACAGTTCAGGTTTTTTTCCCCTTTTGCTAGAGTTTTATCTTGGTTTTACAAAGGCATGTTGTAGCCCCTCAGTTAGTTTCTAGCATTCTCACTGGGCCTTCTGGTCCATATATTGCTGTGAATGTTGTATATCTATGACGGAGGTAGGGCCTATTGTTTGTAGTTTCCATCTTGCTTTATGCATAGTTTTTGGCATATAGTAAATATGAAATAATAGATTTCATTGTGACATTTTCATGTATACATATAACATACTTGGATTATATTCTGCTCCCTATGACTCTCTCTTCCCTTTCCCTCTCCAGATCTTTTTTCTCTTCCCTTAAAGTCCTCCTACTCTCATGTCACCTTTTTTCTAAAATCTACATATGAGAAAAAAACATGCAGTAGGTTTTCTTGTGCAATTTTTTCTGTTTCTTTTAGGTGACTTCCTGCAGTTTTTTTAAATCTCTGTTTTACATCTAAACTTTTAAGGTTTATGAGGTGTCTTTTAAACTTTCTTCATACACCTGTTGCTCCCTTGCTAATGTGTTGATATTTATAATTAGAAATTGGGTGGAAAATACTTATGATCAATTGAGCTTTCAACAGAGTGATGGGCTGGGAACTTGTCAGCTTTACTGAAGGATCCTCACATGTCAGTAACAGTAGCTGTTTTCTCTGGGGCTATCTGGTGTTTGCTAAGAATAATCTCTTTCCCTGACACATTTGTAGAAGGAGACAGAATTTTGAGGTGACATGGTTCTGACTACAGGTATTCTACAGGCTGAATGGAGCAGAGAAGTGAGAGCCTATTGGTTCATGTCTTCAGCTTCACCTTCATCTAATCCTTATGCTAAAGTCCCTGAGTTAAGACCTTCTCTGGATTGGCTTCTGCTAAAGGAAACCTTGGGTTTTCTGTTAGGAAAGAGTGCTGCGTGGAAGAGAGGGATACCTGGAGGCCTAACCATTCTACATATGGAATTTCAGTCAATCTGCCTGTTTCTTTGTTTTCGGGGCCTTAGTAACTTTTATTCCGTTTCAGTTCTTATAACTAAATGCCACAGAGTTTTGGGTAATTTATAAGGAGAAGGAACTTTGTGCCTTCTTGGAGGCTCCAAAGTCCAATGTTATGGGGCCACATCTGGTGAGAGCCTTCTTGCTGTTGTAGATTTTCTGCAGAGTCCCAAGGCAGGGCAGGGTGTGAAGCTTGAGAGCTCAGATCTCTCTTCCTCTTCTTATAAAGCCACTAATAGTATCATCCAATGCTAATTACTTCCCAAAGGACCTTCCTCCAAATACCATTAACATATGACTTTGGGGGATAAGTCTCCAACACATGAATTCTGTAAGATGTATTCAAACCATGCAGTGATGCATCATCCATAATACTCTTGACTTCTAATATTGAATCTACAAATTTTATAATGGGCCCAAATGACTGATTCTCTTTGGCATTCAACTTAATGCAAATTTCCATTAGATTTCTCTCTTCTAAAAATGCTGATTTGTTTTTTGCTTTACTTTTTCTTTTTTATGTCTTTTTTGGCAGCCTATAGAGAAGAAAAATAAATAAGCATGCATGATAATCCAGATTTAATTTAAACCTTTTAAACTTTTTTCCAATGTGCACCTCTGCTTTTTAGTTGAAAATAATAATTTATGTATAAGATTTGTTTATTGATAACCAATATTTTTAATTGTCTATAATGTGCCAAGCACAATTCTTAGATTCCAGGAATCTAGCCATCAACAACTTATGCAAGGTTCCTGAGCTGAGAGAATTTTTATTTTAATGGGCAGGGGATACCAATGGCTATCAAAGGGAAAACAATAAAGTATCAAATAATGATGAGTACTGGAGGAATTGGACTAGGGAACTGTGATCAATGACGTATAATGAGAAAGGGACTTTGAATAGAGTGATCACAAATCTCTAACAGGAGGCAGGCAGGGACTATCAGAGAGAAGCAAAGTATTGCAGAAAGAAGGGACAGATATCTGGGGACAGAAAAAAGGGCCATGAGGTAGGAGCACCTTGTGCAAGGAGAAAGCAGGCAGTAGAGGCATTCTCTTAGGTGAATGAAGGTGTTTGAATTTTATTTTAAGTAAAATGGAAAGTTCTATGTAGGAAAGCTACGTGACCCAATTCATATTTTTAAAAGATTACTTCTCCTGCTGTGTTGATTGAAAAACATGTAAAGGAAAAAGCTAAGAGGCAAATTAGCTGATGATACCTCAGACCAGGGTAATAGCAGGGTAGGAGAGAGTCGTGAGTAGTTTTGGAATCGGAGTCAGCAGGACCTATTTACTCCAGTTAGTTCTGACAAGGGGAACATTCAGAAGTTTTGTGCCTGAATCACCAGAAAAGATGATTGAGTCACTGACTTAATAAGAAGACTGGGGAAGAGATAGGTTGGGGGAAAAGAGTGTGGGATGAGGACTTATGAATTGGAGATGTTAGGTAGGTGAGGCCCATTAGCATTGTGAGTAGAGATTGGACATTGATTCCACAGAAAAGGAAGAGGTCAGTATTGTCAATACAGATCTGATAGTTACTGGTACTTAGATGATAGTCACCTCGGATAACAGCAGAGCACAGATATCCATCCCCAAACCCTAAAGCATGTCTTATGTCTCCAGGTTTCCACATTTGCTTATCCAATGGAATGTTTTATTGTTACTTGAAGTTTTATTACAATGTTCTGACTTTCCAAAGCAGGAAACTTTTTCTAATTGCCAGACATTCTCAGTTTCGTAAACTTAACATCTATAGGTTATTTTTGTTACATTACGTATTGACATCCTTTAAGATGTGAAGATCTTCTGATTCTTCTTTCTAATAGCTCAACATTTTACTCATGATCCCAATTTCTATTAAATTTTGAGCTCTTACCTTATTCTAATTACTCTTCATGGTAAATTTCAATCCCTCATCTTTCAAGTCTGTGCTACAAACAGCTAACTAGAGAAAATAATTCCTACATCTCTTTTTACTATAATTTATCCAAATTTGGAAACAATTTCTAAACAATGAAACCTGCTTTGCTTTTTAAGCTTTGCCCCTACTAGTTCACAAATCCTTTATATAGCTTTTATACTCGACTTAAATATAATTTGCTTTTTGTGCTTGATCAAAACATAGTTATTATTGCTTCCTTTCCTTTTCCATATGTTTCTTCCACACAAATTTTCTTCCCACATCTTTTGTGTCTGAACTTATGATTATATAGTCTCTGTCAAAATTATGCAAAACTCCCACTTTTTTCAGGGAGTCCAAGTATCTGCTAGCTGAATATTCATTCCATTACTTAATGTGTTTAATATTTTGTATTCATAGCTCAGCTGGACTGAAAATTTCTTTAGTTACTTGTATCTTTTCTTTTAAGTCATCCTAGTGTCTCACACATTCACATAAAAAGCACTTAGTGCTAGGAGCCGTGGCGCACACTCATAATTCCTGCTACTCGGGAGACAGCAACAAGAGAATCACAAGTTAGAAGCCAGGGGCAGCCTGCAAGTGAGACTCTGTCTCAAAATAAAAAATAAAATATGGGGCTGGTGGTGTGGGCCCCAATAGAGAGCTTGCCTAGCATATACAAGTCCCTAGGTTCAACCTCCCAGTAATGAAAAAAAAAAAAAAGAGTACTTCCTAATTATTATTCTCATACTATACTTTAAGTCAGCATAACAGATATATTTGAGAACATCAGAATAACAAGATTCTTAAATTATTTATTCTGTCTGTGGTGTCTATGTACTTTAACTTATTACTCTACATATTTAAAAAATTTATCTTTGCATTTGTTTCCTATATATGAATAGTAGGATCCTTCAATGTGAAGAATTTCTCATTCTATTGTATTAAGGTCCACTGTGTCATATACATTATCTGATGCAAAGCATATTAGCAATTTATTTTTTCAGGCTCAACAGTTCTTTATGCTATATCACTTATTCAATAATCAGTATTCAATAATCAGATTTAAAATTTGATGTGAAGGTTCAAGATAGTGCTCACTTCTAAACTATAAGGAAAGAATTGAAAGTTTCATGAAGTGCTATAAAGTCATTACAAACTTTAATTTCCTAGAAATTGTATTGAAAGATGGTGATTGGCATTTTGAATGTCATAGTGTATGAAGAATGCAGTTACTTATCCTGTTTACCCTGAGCACAGTGAAGTCTTCCCACTACTAACTGAGGCAGCTGCCCACAAATCCCCTGTTTACAGCTCCCAGCATCCTAAAAGAGTCATCCACAGAGATAACAATCCGAAGGCATTGAGACTCTCAAAATATGTGCATTAGCACAGACCTATCTTACATGATTAGGAGAAGGACCCAATAACCCACTCCCAAAATCAATCTGCCATTGAAAAACCCTATGAACAGAAGCACTGACAATAGTGTTTCACCTGTTGTATGCAGGGTTGCTATGAGTGGGATACTGACTTGATGGCACCTAAGAAGAACACATCTTACATGATGACATTAGCACCGTAGGGTACTGTAGTTTATTGTGTCATCCCTGTCTTCATTTTGGACATCTGGAAAGTGAGGCCCAAGCTCCTGTGGCTTGAACTCTGAGAAACCCTCTCAACTTTTCATCTACTACTGGTTTTCCTACACCTTGCTGGGATAGTGCATGTGAAATATAATGTCATTTTTTTACTCCATAAAATCTTGATAGACAACAATGCAACATGAACAACTTTTTTCTCTAGGCTTCTGGAAAGTAGCATAAGGAATCATGAGTGGACTTTAAACCAGATCTTACATAAAATATGAATTTGAGGATAAGAAGATATATGTATTACAAGCATATTCTAAATATTCTAAATATTCTAAATTATGGTAGCCAAGAAAAACAAACATAAACACTTTTATGTCAATATTAAATGATACATGTTAACTGTCATCGAATGATTTTTTTTATAAAATCATCAGTCTTTTATCAAAATTAAAATTTGTATTTTTATTTTTTTCAGCTACATGTGGTCATTTGAAAAAGCTCACCTCAGCATGGTTCAGATAATCACAGGACAACTTGTTGAGTCCTTTGATGAAGAATTTAGAACTCTTTATGCCAGATCCTGTGTTCCTAAATCATTTGCTCAGGAAGAGTCAGCAAGGGTGAAGCAAGGCAAAGCTCTCTGGGAGAATGGCATGTATCAGCGATCAGTTTCTTCATTAGCTTCTGTTTCCAGCCAAAGAAACCTTTTTGGTAGACAAGACAAATTTCATAAATTAGACTCTAGGTATTTAAAAAACAGAGGGATACATCCCCTAAATGAACACGACAGATACAGCATAAGAAATCATGGATACAAACCTCATTTTGTTCCAAATTTTAATGGTCCAAATGTAATCCGCCATTTTCAACCCAGTCAGATAAATGAAAATTGGAAAAGGCATAGTTATGCTGGGGAACAGTCAGAAACAACACCATACCTGCTGCTTAACAGGGCTCTGAATCGACCCAATAATCCACCTGGTAATTGGAAAAGGCCTTCAGACAGCCTCAGTGTGGCATCCTCCTCAAGAGGAGGCTATACAAGCCACCGTAACACACCTGCCCAGAGTTTTGCTGATCAGATTGCCCAGAGGAAAACAACAAATCTTGCAGAAAGAAATTCAAATGTGCGGAGGTCTTTTAATGGGACAGATAATCATATTCGCTTTTTGCAGCAACGAATGCCAACCCTTGAGCATACCACAAAGTCATTCCTGCGTAACTGGAGAATTGAATCCTACTTAAATGATTCTGAAGCCACAACTGATTCAAATGGTTCGGCTTTAGGTGACCGATTTGAGAGTTACGATAGTCAGGAGAATTTGAAAGCTAACGCACTTTATACTCATTCTCGACTCCGTTCCTCTTTTGTATTTAAACCAACTTTACCTGAGCAACAAGAAGTTAACAGCTGCACAACTGGCTCCTCAAATTCGACTATCATTGGTTCCCAGGGAAGTGACACACCTAAAGAGGTACCAGACACCCCTACAACAGCAAAGCCCTTGCCTGAATCAATCCCCAAGCTTCCCACACAGCCAGAGGTACCAAAAATGCATACCTTACAGGTTCCCGAAAACCCATTAGCAGTCTTAAACCAAACTACAAATGGCCATGCAGAACCAAACAACAATATATATACAACTTTGTATGTAAATAAGCAGACCGAAAATCTAAAGAATCAGCAAAATGAGAATCTACTTAAAAGGAGAAGTTTCCCATCCTTTGACCACTCAAAAGTCAATTTAGAACATGGGAATAGTAAACATTATGTATATAGTACACTTACCAGGAATCGAGGTAGACAACCAGAAAAACCCAAAGAGGATTTGCTGAAGAGTTCTAAAAGCATGCACAATGTGGCCCATCACATGGAGGAGGAGGATGCTATCAAGAGACAACCTCCAAGTGGCACTACCACCAAATCAATTTCCATTGCTGCTTTACTTGATGTGAATAAAGAAGAAGCCAACAAAGAACTCACATCAAAGAAGGAAGTGAAGGGGTCCCCAAGTTTTTTGAAAAAGGGATCTCAGAAGTTAAGGTCATTACTTAGCCTTACCCCAGAAAAGAAAGAAAATCTATCTAAAAATAAAGCACCTGCGTTTTATAGAATGTGTAGCAGCTCTGACACTTTAGTTTCTGAGGGTGAAGAGAATCAAAAACCAAAGAAATCAGAACCGAAAGTTGACTCATCTCCTGGAAGAAAGCGTTCTTCCTTATCAAACTCTCAAGGCAGCATCCATAAGAGTAAGGAAGATGTAGTAGTTAGTTCATCTCAGGGGACAAATTCTCCATCAGATGAAAGTAATAAAATACCTTCCCCAAGTCCAGTTGAAAGAAAGTTCTTGGAGAGGGCAGGAGATGCCTCTGCCCCACGATTTAACACTGAACAGATCCAATACCGAGATTCAAAGGAGATTAATGCAGTTGTTGCTCCTGAAAGAAGACCAACCTCTTCTCCAAGGCCAAAGCCCAATGAGCTTGTAAGATCTCATTCAACTAACCAGCGGGTTTACAGTCGTTTTGAACCATTTTGTAAGATTGAGAGCTCTATTCAGCCACCAAACAATGTTCCAGTTACCAATGTAAACCACCCAGAAATAAAACCCACAACCGTGGGCAACAGTTATGGCAGGTCCAGCCCAATGCTTAATTACAATGCTGGTGTTTATCGCTCATATCAACCAAATGAAAACAAGTTTCGAGGGTTTATGCAAAAGTTTGGAAACTTCATAAACAAAAACAAATGAAATACTGTAATTTCAATATCTATTAACATTTAAAATGAATGTGGCTGTAAATATTTGTTCGAAGAACACTGTGGATCGTTTTTGTGACTTGCTAATAGATTTATGTAATAGCAGAATTGTCGGTATGATATATATGCTCACCGGTGTGGTAATATACATTGTTCTATGTGATAAAATTAGTTGTGCTTAATTACCATATATGTGAACTGTCTCTGTAAACACATTATTTTAAAATGGTAGTGATAAAAAAGAAGGTGTAATTAAATTGTTTTCTTTAGACTGAGAATCTAAACTGTTTAATTGGAAACTTTAAAGAAAAGATGGTGAATGGATTTTAGCCATTCATTTAGCCATTGTTTTCCTTTAAAAAAGGATCGTACTAATAATAATACTTTATGTCTTCATGGTGTTTTCAAGCTTTCAAAAATATAAGAAAACAAGACAACGCTTTTTTGTTTTTAATTAACTTTGAATTCTACAGGATAACTTGTTATATTTTATTAATGTTTTATTAATAAAATAAATGGAACATTGAACAACTGTTTGGGCAAGAAGAGTATCATTTAAACTATGTAGCTCAGCATATTTTTAATATTACCTGAAGTGTTTGCAAAGTATCTGCCTCATGTGCTACACATTATCTTCATATTAGTTTATTTTCTAATCTTTAAAGAATCATCTTGGATATGCTTCTTTCCAGTCTGGGCCCAGACAGCTTGCATTTCACTCTCCTATCTTTTATCTTCATTCTTTAGTTCAAATTTATAGCAAGCCAGTGGGAATTTAGAAAACCTAGACCATGTTCCCTCCTTCTAATATATAAAAACTTTTAGAACAGTGAACTTCTGCTTAAATTTTTGTGCGATGTTAACATAACAATGCTAAGATGTCTTGCTTGCAAAATCCTTTGCCCTTCTTACGTCTGAACCAAATATGTTATGGTGGCATACTCCTTTCCTAAGAGTACCATGCTGGAAAAGAGAACTAGGCGTAGTTTTTCCATTTCTATATTTTAATTTGATGATGGTATTCAAGTCATAAGATATTCTTTGCTTTTCTGAGAATAATGAATAAAAAGCTTTGTAACTTTTTACAGAGATTTTAAGTTGGCTTTGCTTTATGTTCAAAAAGTATAAGATTCAAGAAAACAATGGATCGTGTGAGAAGTATGAAGTACTTTTACAATGCTTTACATATGTTATTTAACATTTTCTAAATTGCTAGGTGGGGCAGGGTATTATTGTTTTAAAATACAAGATTCAGTCACATATTAACCTTTGTACCACTAAAACAATAGTAAACAACTATGTCATTAAAATAATTGTCTTTGGCATTTAAACACCATCAAGAAGAAACATAACAGGAGAAAAAATGATACTAGGAAAAAGAAAACCTAGCATTTACTGAGACTTTAACAATAGACCGGGTCATAGCTAGAAACTTAAAGTTGCAACAACACAGTATTTGTGGTAATGTTATCCCCATAATTTATATATGATTGAGGTGACAATTGAGGCATTGAGACTTAGAGAGAGAATGTTCTGTGTCACATCACTAATAAGTAATGGCTCTAAATTATCTGTGACATTCTGTCACATTACATTACCTCCCAGTTGGTTCAATGCCTACCTCACCCACTCTGGTAGGATTAAAGGAAACATTTATTCCTGATTCAACACCAATCAGTCAGCAAAGGTTCAGCTGAATTTCACCAGCTAATAGGGACACACAGGACTTAAATTAATTTTAATTGGTGATGTCATGGGATTAAATGGAGATTAAATTCTGAATATAATCTAGCAGGGCCAGTTTTAATTGCTAGGCAGGTATTATCATCTCTTTCTGGTTGCCTGGTATAGGAGAGCAAGAGGAAGGAAACCAGAGATGAGTTGTAACTCTTGGACTTCTGTCCTAGAGAAAAGTCCAGGAGGGGAAGGGAGCTTGATGTTAAGCACAGTACCTCACTAAATATTTATAATAACCCTGCGAGGTATGTTTTACAGAATATAAAACTAATCATCAGAGATGGTACATAACTTTTGAAGAGTTGGCAGAACTTGTATTTAAGCATGTAGCCTTTATTTTCAATACTATCCCACACCGTACCTTGTTGGCTTCTCTTCTACTGTGCTTGAAAAACCTACTTTGGAAATAATCATTTCTTTTGCTCTTTCTCTCTTTACAGACTTCAGAAATATGCCAGAAATGTGTACAGAAAAAAACATTTAATAGATAAATTCAGAATATTCTCAGTTTTACATCATTCACAAAAGTAGGTTGTAAATCTCTCATTATATCAAAGGAAATTCCCAGGTATTACAACATGGGATTTTATTGTTTTGGAAACATGTGTAATCATGAGTATAATCAATCTGAAATTTTTTATACTTCCTAAAAATCAGTAGCATAAAAATAAAACTCTGAGAGAGGACTGTTATTTATCCCAAGAAAAGTAACCAATTATATCCACAGGAGATTTGATTTAAAAAATAACATTTGGAATACATATTTCCCTGTAATCAGATGAAGGATTCAATTGCAATAAGAAAAACATTATTATTAGGTTAATTTAACAACAACAAGAGATTATATGATCTTCATAGATTACTATCAGATTATTAAAAAGCATTATTAGAATTGAGACTCAGTAGGTGGAAGAGATTATTAATTTCACTCCTAGCAAATTTCATTTCAGTAATTCTAGTCCACAGTTCCTTACTCATATTCCACAGTCCAGAACTCACAGTTAACCAAGCTAGATTGTCTTTAGTATCACCTATGCTTTGTTAATTTTAGATTGGGAATCTTCTAGAGCTAAGAACATAGGGAAGTAATTGTCACTAAGCCATTCTAAAACTGAAAGTCCTGAAGTTTAATGTAATAGAACTTTAAACCTAAAATTTTATAAAGACTAAATACTTAATTATGTTTAGTTAAAGGCAAAAGTCTATTGCCATTTTGTAGAACACCTTCCATAATTTCTTGAAATATAGTTATCTTACAGAACATCCTTTTTAATTGTTACACAGTTCTTCCTCTTAGTAGAATTGTGAAGTACAGGATGCTTTATTTCATCAGCACTTGACAGATAATTTAGGCTTTTTCACAACAGATTTATTCTCCTATGGTTTTTCTTTCATTGTTTTCCTCTTATTTTTTCCTCCAGAAATATTTATACATCAGAATCTGTACATAATAAATTTCCAAAGTTTCTTGATTGAGAAATTCCCCCAGCGTTAAAACTGAGCAAACATGTAGTGCTTCACAAAAATTAATCAGTGTTTCAGCTTTAAACAGATACTACCCAAGTTTGTGAAGGTAACAATTTTAAGCAATATATTTTCTTTGTTTTTTTTCCCCATATTAATATTGGTGGAAAGATAATGCCACTTAGTTATACTCTGGTATTAAAGATTGCTAGTGCATTTTTTTTTCTCTGTACACAGTACATTTGTTTATAAGCCGAAACTCAAAAAGATAGATAGGATTTCAAAATAGTTCTTAGCAGATGACTTCAAAATAGTGTTAAGTGACCCCGTCTCCTGAACAAATATGTCCCTCTATTATAGTGTTTGGAATTACCTACAATTCTGGCACAGTGTGTTGAGGTATGGGAATGTGTTCTCATTCTACAATCATGGAAGCAAGTATCTTGTTATTCCATAGATATTCGTATTTTGTGGAAATCAATGTGACTTTGGCCAAGGGATCCACAGTAGAATCATGGTTTTATATCAACTACATGTGTGATTTTTATATGATACTTCCTAAAAGAAACATTGTAATATTCAGTTTGGTTCTAGAATATGTAAAACAAAAAAGATGAAACAGTAAACCAAAGCATCGAGTTGTTTACTTTTTATATTCACACAATGTTACAAAGAAATGTTCTTCCAAATTATTTTTGATTTTAGATGAATAAATGAATATTAAATAATTTTATACAAACATTAATACTTTGTAAGTTTGCTTTTTTAATCTTCCTACTCTGGGTTTCTCCATTCAAGTACACTCATTCACTTTGTAATTCTAATCAGGAATTTAGATTTTTACACACTTTAAAATATTTCTCCATGAACTTTAAAATCTCTACAGTACTTTTATTTCAATTAACAATTGTATTTCATTTTTCCACATTTGATATTTAGTGACAGTACTCTTCTTTTTATACAAGCATGTGCCCCATACCATGTTTTGACGAGTGATGGGCCATATGTATGACAGTGAACCCATAAGATTATAATGGAGCAGAAAATTCCTATTGTCTGGTATTTTTACTGTACCTTTTCTATATTTAAATGTATTTATATACACAAATACTTAACATTCTGTTACAGTTGTCCATAGTATTCAGTACAGTAATATGCTGTCCAGATCTGTAGCATAGGTCAATGGTCTATACCATATAGCTTAAATATGTAGTAGGCTACACCTTCAAGGTTTGTGTAAGTTCACTGTATGTGCTCACACCGTGATGAAATCACCTAACAATGCATTTCTCAGAGTCTAGTCCCACTGTTAAGGAATATATGACTTTACATTGACTTTACATTCATTCTCTTTATTTCCATTTCTACTGGAATAAAGCAGTTACATTAAATATTTTTACTCTAAAAATAGCCTATTTCTTTTAGAAAATTTGGTAGCTGACTTTTGTATAACTTGATAGCATTTTGTTTTGAGTAAAGTATTCTAAAGGTATATTTGTCTTACATCACCATTAAATAGTCTGTAGTGTGAAAGTTACTTAAAATGCAAAATACTTTAGAAAAATATCATGTATCACAGATTATGTTATACTTGAAATGCTGTATATTATAAATTAAAAATAGTATCCTTTTAAGGCCAAATATCTTAACTAGTTAAGAATAATGCTAAAAACTATAAATGCTAGTATTCAAGAGCCTGCAGCG
>VMDO01004530.1:25011-124035 GCA_007922755.1 Pedetes capensis
TTAGTACCTGGATGGGAGACCACCTGGGAACACCAGAAGCTGTAGGCTTGGGAGAAGGACCTGGCAACCCCCTCCCAAAAATCAATCTGCCATTGAAAACCCTATGAACAACAGAGAAGCACTGACAATAGTGTTTCCCCTGTTGTACAGAGGGTCGCTATGAGTCGGATACCGACTCGACGGCACCTAACAACAACAAGTATTTAAGAAAACTCTGATGCAGTTAGGATAGTAAATAGATAAATTTTCACTTTGGTGGCCATCCTAAAGGTTTATGAATAGATTTGATTAATCTGAGGCATCCAAGACCATCCTGAAGTACTGGGTGTGGGGACATGGAAGGACCTTAAAGGAGATATGATGAGATGAGATCCAAGAATGCAGTAAAATTCAAATAAAGAATATTGCAGTAAAAGACACATTATCATCGTTGTTGTTGGTAGGTGCCACTGAGTTGGTGTCCAAGTCATAATGGTCCTACGTACAACAGGAGAAACAGTATTATCAGTGCTTCTCTGCTATTCATAGGGTTTTCAGTGGGTGATTGTTTTTTGGGAATGGGTTGCTGGGTCCTTCTTCCAAGCCTACAAAGCAACCCTGACCTTGCTTAGCTTCCGACATCTGATGGGATCAGATGCCACAGTGTTATGACTGCAGGCACATTGCCATTAATCTCCCTCAAAATATTCTCTGCTGCCATCCAACATATTTACCCTGCCATTCCTGCCACTTTCTGAAGCAGTTTTGGAAAGACTCTTTAGTGAGTCTTTAGTTGCTCTGTCATAATTGCTTCAATGTCCTGAACTGATTCAAAATCAATTCAAATTGTTAACCTTTCATAGTCGTTTTGACTGTGAAACAGAGCCAGAAGTCTCTCAGTAGCACAACTGGTAATATTTATTTGACAGAAATTGCTGCACCAGAAGTGTTGCTCATGTTCCATAGTTTAGGGCTAATTTAAAACACACCTTTTCTCAACTGTCGCTCACACCTACCTGACTGACTGCACCCGACAAGTTGAAACTTGTCATATACTATTACTAAGGTTTGATGTGCCACTTGCCACTTTCTCTATTGAAGATCGCCTTTCCATTGTATTGCAGGCAGCATCCGCATTCACCATAAATTTGATCACACCTCATGTGTGTGCTCTTACTGGGGAAATAAATCTTATAAGGGGAATTACCTGAGCTGAATGCAATCAGAAGCAAGAGATATATAGAAGAGTTCCTCTGAGCTAGCGAACATAAGGGTAATGTGTTAAGTTGGACCTTTCTCTTATATAGTAATCTGTTTCCACTGTCCAACTTATTTATTCACTCTTACTAGGCTCCAAGTAAGTAGGCTGTAGTAGACTTCTGATTTGAGAAGAAAAGGGGATGCCTGGATAATCAGAGGCTGCCAACAGCAAAAGTTCATATGATACTGGAAGGATATTTGTCCTAATTTGCGCCTTTGAGTTAATACACTAAAATAGACATTTTATAATTATCTGAACAAGCATTTGTATTAAAAGGCAAAGATAAATGCAACAAGTATTGAATTATAAATTTCAGTCATTTTAATCCTAGAATCTAGGCATCTTTAAATATCTAGTTGGTGGGATATATTTTTGTGAAAGGAAGAACACTTCTGATGATTTCATTTCAAAGGAAAAGGAAGTAGAGTTGTACAAATTAAGTTCAAAAGCAGTTGGCATGATAGGGAAGGGAGTGGTGATTTAGTGTTAGTCATCTAGATTGTCAAGTGACGTAGCTTGGCACAGAAGATGCAAAGGAAGAGTGGGTTCTCTAAAATCTCCTTGGTTCACGGAATTGCTTGTCTGCAGCAACAGCAAGGAGATGAGCACCTTTACTGTGGACCTCAGACCCCTCAACATCCTTCTTGCCACAGTGGCCTCTCTGCTAATGTTGAAAAGTTATAGCAAACCACTAACTTCAGGCTCCTTTGCTGGGTAACATTTAGGCATATCTGCTACTTTGGTGTGGGCAGTAATTAGCAGCATTTGCCACCCTGGGCAAAAGCAGGAAAGTACAGACACCCTGAGGTACCTGAGAACATAAATTGCCCTGGAGAATCCTTAGAACACATTTGGTAGGAAATTAAAACACAAATCCCAACAGAACTGGTATGGATGGGAACTTAACCATTCACTTATTCTCACCAAGATAGAATGACCTAGGAACACAAGTCATAGCAATAACACATAAACAATACCCAAAATGTGACTAGCAGAATGATACCATGTCACTTTCATTACAAAGAGGCAAGTGCAAATAGCTAAATAAAACAAAATTAAGAGGCTCTTAATGGGAATTTATTTTACAAAGCAGTATTCAATGTAAATTTTGATCTCCAAGTTTTTTTCTAGTTATAGGAATAACAATTTTAACAATCTGAATTTGTCAATCATCAGTCAGATTCAATAGACTCAACAGCCTGCAAATAAAAAGAAATTTATTTTGTTTTTGCTTATAAATTTTTGGCATGTTTGGTTGGTTGGTTGTATAACCCACCAAAATTTAATTTGAGTTATCTTCCAAGGCTAGGTCAGATATTATTAAATTAAAATAAGCACACCAACTAATAAGAATCTACCATAAATTCAGAATTAGACATCTTTCCATAAGTGGAAACTCTAAACTTAGTTTGAATTCTCAGTTTTCTCTCCCAGGCTGAGTACAATATTGCTCTTTTAAAGACAGAAGACCTGGTACTGTGGCTTATGCCAAGGCAGGCTAAGGCAGGAGGATTACAAATTTGAGGCCAGAGGCAGCTTGCACAAGTTAGCAAGACTCTGTCTCAAAATAAAATATAAAAAAGGCTTTGGGGGTACAGCTAGGTTGTAAAGCACACACACACACACACACACACACACACACACACACACACGAAAAGAGAAGAAAATCTTGTCATATAGCTTACTAATTTTACTACAGAAAAAGTATCTAGTTTCTTAAAACATTTAAAAATGTTTCCTGTGATACAAAATTAGACAAGAGTAGTTATATCAAATGCTTTCACAGCAGTACTGGACCCAGGACTGGACAGATCCTCAGAGGAAAGTTCTGAGAGATATATTTTGAATTCTAGTCATGACGAGGTGAAAGACACTGCTTTAAAGTAAAATTAGATAAATACAAGAAAGAGCACAGAGTAGGAGAAAAGCTGCTTCTTTCTTCTGACAAACCACTTTTTTATTTTTAAAATGAATGTTTATTTTATAATCAAGAAACCGTTCATGCTCAGAATATTTGATATTTATTTTTCAAACATAATTTCAAATAAACTCCAAATCAAAAAAGAAACAAAGACATAAAGAGGAAAAGAAGGTTAGCATTGTGTAGGCTGTTGACAAAAAGTCAGCAATGCTGATTTTGATAATTGTTAAATTCCATATTTTTAAAAATAATTCATCCTTTGTTCTTATAAAGAAATATTTACCAAAGAACCTTGTGGTTTGGGGACTTTAAGTCTATGGGACACTGAAGTCTTTAAATCATGAGCTAATAATCCATGAGTCTTCTAGTCTAACAAATAACATCAAAAAGGCTCACCTTCTGCTAGGCAAGGTGGGGCGCACCTGTAATCCCAGAAACTCAGGAGGCTGAGACAAGAGGATCACAAGTTCAAGACCAGAAGCAGCCTGCATAACTTTCAGAGACCTTATCTTAGAGGATAAAAAATGGGCTGGGGGTTCAGTTAATTGGTAGAACACTTGCAAAGTACCTGTGATGCCCTGGGTTCAGCCCCCTAAGAGTGAAAGAAAAAAAATAGCCTATCTTCTGGAGCTCTTCCTTGTGGAGACATAAACTTGCCTCTCCTCCTCTCCCATCATCCACTTTCGAGGGAAAGATTTAGAGCATCCAATCTGGGTGGAGGCTCAGGGTTGTCAATTTCCACCTCCATTTTTTTGAATATTCAAGTTGTGCTTTTTTTCTTTTTTATTTGTATCTTTATGTATTAATATTTTACAAACACGTTTTTGATAATGAACTTCTTAGTGCCTTTCTTCCTGGTAAATACAACTGAAATTTTGTTTCATAGGCGTATACAAATAGTAAAGACATCTACCTTGTTATTTGAGTCCCCTCCTAGGAAAAATACTAAGTAAATATTAGCAGAGTAACTTTATTGTTTGTAACTTAGATAAGCATGCTAATAATTTTTAAATTCTTAGTAGTTCTCTCCAGTGAACTCAAAATTTGACAAAACAAAAACAAACAAACAAAAAAAAAAAACAAGGCTGATTTCTGGATTCCGGGAATTTAACTTGGAGGATTTGAGGGTAAAAACATTTTCAAATATCATCTAGCTTAAAATGCTTTTGTTTGATATTCCAGGCACATAACAAAGGAGGTCAGAGACTGGCCAGCACACAGCATGGGAGGAGCCTGCCACAGCACATGCTGCTCCCAGCAGCCCCTTCACCCAGAAGTCTTCTGTTGCGACTGCCTTGGGATAAGCATGGAGTGACACCTACTCCACCAATCATGATGACAGACCCCCTTTCCTCTTATTGGAGTTCTAAACACACTGTGGTTTAGAGATTGTAAGATTTACTAATGTTTAAGGAACCCAGGAAGTTACCTTTAAATTATCTTTATCTCATATCAGAGAATCAATAGAATGCTTGGGATTCTGACAGACCATCTACCACAACAATAAAACACTTTAGTTTGGTCAAACTGGCTTTAAAGTGTGGCAACTAGGCTTTATTACTCTATATACTACATAATAGATTTTAAATTAATTACAAACATTTCCATGTTATGCTAGGTATCAATTCATCCAAATTTAAGTAATATTTTTGGTTTTTTCATAAGATTACTCAATCAATAATGATCAAAAACTATTTATAGATGTTTCTCAAGTACTTTCCCAATACTTTTATTTTGCACACCTAGAAATTCTTTTGTCCTTATGTATCCATATGTCAGAGTAATAAACTGGGGGTTAATAAACATGCATAATATTAAACTACCTAACATAGGTCAAACACTATCTTCAACATTATAGGGTACAGTCCTAAAGGATATTATAATGCACCAGTAGAAATAATGTAAACACATAAGAAAAATATAGAAGAATAGAGAGAATAACACAATATCTAAATTTATATGTTCATTTTTATTGACTTTTGATTCTTAAGTGTAGTAATCAGGATGAAAATCTACTAAATCATCCAAACACTATCATGTATGTCAAAATTTAGATGTCTATAAGGCTTATCTGATTACGAAGAAGAATGTGGCAGCAGGATTGGAGGAAGACTCACAACCAACCTGTGTTACATAGATAACAAACTTTGCTTGTTGAAACTTAAGATGTGAAGCATTTACTAATGAAGTTCAAATAACACAGCCTTCAGTGTGGATTGCACCTCAACATCAAGAAAACAAATATCCTTATAATTGTGTCAGTGTATAACTTCATGATAAATGGAGAAAAGACTGAGATTGTCCAAGATTTTGCTTTACTTGGTTCTACAATCAACATCCATGAAAGCAACAGTCAAGGAATCAAAAGACACATTGCATTGGGAAAAGCTGTTGCAAAAGACATCTTTAAAGTGTTGAAAAGTAAAGATGTCATGTTGAAGAGGAAAGTGTACCTGACCCATGCCATGGTATTTTCAGTTGCATCATATGCTTGTGAAAGCTGGACATTGAATAAGGGAGACAAGAGAACAATTGATGCTTTTGAATTTATAGTACTAGAGATGAATATTGAATATACCATTGTATATTGTATATTGTATATTGTAGTATATTGTAGGAGGAACCATAGATCCATCCTAAAAGAAGTATGACCAGAGTGCTCCTTGGAAGCAAAAATAACAACAGTCCTATGCATTTTGAGCATGTTGTCAGGAGGGACCAATTTCTGGAGACGGATATCACGTTTCAGAGAGTGACAGATTAATGGGAAAAAAGGCAAACCCTCAACTAGATGGATTGACACAGTGTTTGCAACAATGGGCTTAAACATAAAAAAGATTGTGTCTCTTGCGCAGTGTGAAGAAATGATTCATCCTCCTGTACATACAGTCACTATTAGTGGAACCCAACTGGATGGCACTTAACAACAATAAGGCTTTTCCATATTAAGAACTTAGTTGTAGTCAGTTTTTCATTTTTCAGTATCAGTTAAATTAGGCTTGTAGATTCAACCAAGTTGGAGATTGCAATGAAAAATGTGGCTCAGTGAATTGTATCATATGCAACTTAATCCTTAAACTGATAATAAAAAGTGTTTACTGACCAGGTGCCCTGACTTGGGAGGCTGAGACAGGAGAATCACGATTTCAAGGCCAGAGGCAGCCTGCATAACATAGTGAGACCCTATATCAAAATAAAGGAAAAAAATAGGGTAGGAGTACAGCTCAGTGATAGATTACTTGCAAAATATATGCAACATCCTAGGTTCAACCACTGCCAAAATAAAAATGAGGTTGTTAGGTGCCGACAAGTGGGTATCCAACTCATAACAACCCTATGTACAACACGTGAAACAATTTTGTCAGTGCTTCTCTGCCATTCATAGGATTTTCAATGGTGGTTTGTATTTTGGGAGTAGGTTGCTGGGTCCTTCTCCCAAGCCTACAGGACCTGTTGTTCCCAGGTAGTCTCCCATCGAAGTAATAATCAGGCCCAACTTTGCTTAGCTTCCGAGATATCTGACTGGATTGGATGCCATGGTGCTAAGGCTGCAGGCAAAAAAAAAAAAAAAAAAAAAAAAACCTACCAAAATTTTAAAAAGTGTTTATTATTTGTAACTCACATTGTCCCAGCAGGCCTAGCTTCTGCCATAGGAAACATGATGATGTTGGTAAGTGGAAACATATTTTAAAATGCAGAATGGCATTCAATTATAACATCAGAAAATGTAGGCTGTATAAATGAAAGATAAGGAACAACTTGAGATGCCTGGAGAATCCATGATGGTGAAAATTTCTTGGTAGTTAAAATCTAAAAAATAATTGGAACATGATACCTGAAGGAACAGTTAAATAAAGAGTTGCAGATGATTATCCCACAGAATGTAGGAAGCATGTACATTCTGGAGATTCTTTTTGCAGTAAGGTAAAATTTGAATAAATGATTGTTGTTGTCGTTAGGTGCCATCAAGTCAAGTCCAACTCATAGCAACCCTATGTACAGCAGATCGAAACACTTGCCGATTCTGTGCCAGGCAAACAATCTTACTTATGCTTAAGCCCATTGTTGCACACATTGTGTCAATCCATCTGGTGGAGGGTTTTCCTCTTTTGTGTTGACCTGCCACTCTTCCAAACATGATGTCCTTCTCCAGGGATTGTTCTCTCCTGATTACATGTCCGAAATATGTAAGATGCAGTTTGGCCATTCTTGCTTCCAAGGAGCATTCTCGATGCACTTCTTCTAGGACAGATCTGTTGGTTCTTTTGGCAGTCCATGGTGTATTCAATAGACGTCTCCAGCACCACAATTCAAAAGCATCAATTCTTTTTCTGTCTCTCTTGTTCAATGTCCAGCTTTCACAATCATATGATGCCACTGAAAATATCATGGCATGAGTCAGACGCACCTTTGTCTTCAATGTGACATCTTTGCTTTTCAAAACTCTAAAGAGATCTTTTCCCACAGCTTTTCCTAGAGCATGCGTCTTCCGATTTCTTGACTGCTGCTTCCACGGGTGTTGATTATCGAGCCAAGCCAAGCAAAATCTTGGACAACCTCAATCATTTCTCCATTTACTGTGAAGTTGCATGCTGACCCACTCATAAGGATTTTTGTTTTGTCGATGTTTAGTTGTAACCCATATTGAAGGCTATGATCTTTGATCTTCATCAGTAAATGTTTTAAATCTTCTTCACTTTCAGCAAGCAGAGTTGTGTCATCTGCATAACGCAGGTTGTGAATGAGTCTTCCTCCAATCTTGATGCCACATTCTTCCCATAAAGTCCAGCTTCTTGGATTATTTGCTCAGCGTATAAATTGAAGAGATAGGGTAAAAGTATACAGCCCTGATGCACACCTTTCTCAACTTTAAACCACTCAGTGTTTCCTTGTTCTATTCGAACAACTGCCTCCTGATTCATGTACAAATATCTCATGAGCACAATTAGGTGTTCTGGTATTCCCATTTTCCAAAGTGTTATCCATAATTTGTTATGATCCACACAATCAAATGCCTTTGCATAGTCAATAAAACATAGATAGACATCTTTTTGATATTCTCTTCTTTCAGCTAATATCCACCTGACATCAGCAATGATGTCCCTGGTTCCCTACCCTCTTCAGATTCTGTGTCTATATACTGCTGCAGTCACTTTTGAATGATCTTTAGTAAAATTTTGCTTGTGTGTGATATTACTGATATTGTGCAATAGTTTGCACATTCAGTTGGATCCCCTTTTTTGGGAATAGGCACAAATATGGATCTCTTCCAGTCAGTTGGCCAGGTAGCTGTTTTCCAAATCTGTTGGCATAAACATGTTAGCACTTCCAGTGCTACATCTGTTGTTGAAACATCTCTATTGGTATTCCATCAATTCCTGGAGCCTGGTGTTTTGCCAGTTCTTTCAAGGCAGCTTCCGCTTTGTCCTTCAACACCATTGGTTCCTCTTCATATGCAACCTCTTGGAATGGTTGGTCATCTACCAATTCTTTCTTGTATAATGACTCTGTGTATTCTTCCCATCTTCTTTTGATGTGTCCTGCATCATTTAATATTTTCCCTGTAGAATCTTTCACTACTGCCACTCGAGCCTTGAATTTTTTCTTCATTTCCTTAAGCTTGAGAAACACAGAGCGTGTTCTTCCCTTTTGGTTTTCTGCCTCCAGCTCCTTGCACATGTCATTATAATATTTGTTTTTGTCTTCTCGAGCTGCCTTCTGAAATCTTCTGTTTACTTCCTTAACTTCATCATGTCTTCCTTTTGCTTTAGCTGCTCGACATTCGAGGGCAAGGTCCAGTGTCTCTTTTGACATGTAATTTGGTCTTTTCTTTTTTTCTTGTCTTTTAAAGAACTTTTTGCTTCCTTCTTGAATGATATCTTTTATGATATTTGACTTAATCATCTGCAGAAACATTGTTTCAAAGTAATGTTTCTATTCAAATATATAGTCAGGAAAATAATTTTATAATGTCATGATTGTCCTTCTTAAGTATGAGTTGCCTTAATCTTTGTCTGGTCAGCCCAGTCCCCAAAAGCTCTTCTACTATTTATTTCAAGTGCCTTGTGGTAAAATTAGAGAAACATAAGGGAGATGTCTATACATTTGGAAGGCTTGCCAGAAGGTTCTTAGAGTGGGCATTTGACACGGGTCAGGGGGAGACTAATACCCAAAGAATTATCCCATTGTGTAGAATGTTGTTTTTTGTTGTTAGGTACCATGGAGTACTCAGGACCTCAGAGACTGCAGAGCAGCACTCTACCAACTGAGCTAAATCCCAGCCCCATTGTGTAGAATAGGGTTTGCTAAACACTGAAACAAATGTATTGGTTCATTATTAGTCGACTTATTCTGAAAAAACAAAATAGGAGAGAATAGAATAAAAAGTCAGAATGTATCACGAAAGAAAAGTATTTGATGACATCTTAATTGCTCATACTTGTATAGGCATTGGTCATAATGAAAATGTATTTTTAAACTTTATTATAGAGAAGTTAAACACAAAAGCAGACAGTTATTTTAAGTAATGTCCATCATCTATCATCTGTCTTATATATCTGTCAACCTATATCTGTCAAGCCAAACTTGGCTTGTCCACATTCTTTTTTTTTTTTTTTTTTGGTACTGGGGGTTAAACCCAGGGCGTCACACTTACATGCTTTGCAAGTGCTGGACCAGTGAGCTGCACCCCCAGCCCATTTTTTTTTTAAGTTTTTGAAACAGGGTGTCACTAAGTTACACAGGCTGTCTCTGGTCTCGAACTTACGATCCTCCTGCCTCTTCCTCCCGAGCCGCTGGGGTTACAGGTGGGTGCCACTGCACCCAGCTTTTGTCCACATTCTTGACCATTCTATCATCTCATATTATTTTGAAGCAAATCTCAGAGATCACATAACATTTTCATTATGTAACTCTAAAACTTAAGGACTTTTCTAGTGTAACTGCAATATCATTGTTAGTTATTCCTCAAAGTCATCAAAGATCCAAAAATATCTTTCTTTGTGTGATTCATGGTCACTATCCACAATTTGCTTAACAGAGATGCTCCTGATATTACAAATGGGAAATTGACTTGATATGAGATGTAGGAAATTTCTGGCAAAATATTTGAATTAGTTTTTGACAGAGGCATAGAATAGCAACAGGGTCTGCTTTAAGCATAGATTCAAATTTCCCTTCACATGGCAAATAGGTGAAAAGAAAAAAAGTGTATCTTTCCAGATTTTTAGTCCTTACCCAAATGTGTATATCTGGAATAATTTACTACTCACTGGTTTAACATCTTCATCCTAAAGTCACTACACCCATTATTTATAGGCATAATTACTTTACTACCTGAAATTCATTCATTTAGTCAGTGGCATCAAATGTCTATTATTTGTTAGATTCCTGAGATATACTCAGCCCCTTTGACCAGGAACACAGTTGAATGGACAGAATCCCAAATAGACAACTATTATGTCATGTGAGTCACCATAGTAAGATACTACATGCCAGTAAGATAAAGGGGAGGAGATATTTTAGGCAGAGGGAAGGCATGTTCAAAGAAAGGAATTTATAGAAAGTATTTTTCTAGAATAATGAAGAGTTTGTGGTTTGCTGTTGGCATTTATGGGGATGCAAAGGAGAAGCAGTAAATGTTAGAGAAGAGATTTCAGAGCCAGATTGTAAGGGATCTTACATACCAGGCTAAAGATAAGACTTTCTCTTGGAAGCATTGAGGAGTCTTGGAAGGTTCTTGTGTATGGAGTGAACTTTACTTTTTCTTGTGTGTGTCAAAATAAAGCTCAGGAAGTGATACTAAAGATGGGTTGGAAAGAAATATAGAGACTTGAAGAACAACTAGGGAGCTATTGCAATAATCCAAGAAATTTTAATGGGTGGTAAAGTAATATATGGGCTGGGATTTAGTTGGTAGAGCGCCACTCTGCAGTCTGTAAGGTCCCCAAGTTCGATTCCCAGCACTGCAAAAATGGGAGAAGGACATGGCAACCCACTCCCAAGACAAACCCGAAACAATCTGCCATTGAAAACCCTATGAAGGTCTCTATGAGTCAGACACGACTCGATGGCACCTAACAACAACAACAACAAAGTAATATATTGCTATTGTGAGATAAGTAGGAGAGACAAATAAATATTTTAGAATTAGAATAAAAATTCAATACTAAATACATTTTTGTCTTCATTATTTTTGTGCTTATTGACACATCATAATCACACATATTTACCATGTACAGTGTGATCTCTTGATTCATGTGTACATTGTTCACAATAATACCGATGCACTGTACACTTTTTATTGGTGGAAAGGGATGAATTTCAAAGAATTCTAAGATGATTTATTAGCTTGGAAATCAACATAGTCTCCTTAAATGAGACAAAGCATATAGAAGAAGGATCAGGCTTAGCATGCATTTGTGTGGAGGTGGGGAGGGTATGGAGGGTACTCATGAAGCATTTGAAATTTTATTACATCTCAGATGCCCAGGAGACACCTAGTTGTCATATATATATCATATATCATATATACCTGGAATTCAGGGGTGAAGAATAAGATAGATGTGAAAGTAGTCTGTATTGAAGTAGAAAATGAAGTGGATAATTACACTGAGTAAGAGTGCCCAGGGAAAGATAGTAAAGAAAAGTAAAAAGATGAGAGGTGAGAGAGTACCAAAGGGAAATTTTCTCAGCCTTTGGTTTTGTTTTTCCCACATTGGTGGTTTGTTTTTCCCACAAAAGTAAATGAATCCTCTCTTTTGAAAAGTTATTGTGTATTTTTAATAGAGACATCATTTTTGAAATCTTTACTTGGAAACTCCATATTAAAATCCAAAAGCCTGGCTTTGCTTAAATGCTGCTTCTACATTTATGATGAGGTTGTTGTTGTTAGGTGCTGTGGAGTCGGTGGCTGACTCCTAGCAACCCTATGTAAAACAGAGGAAACAGTATTGTTAGTGCTTCTCTGCTATTCATAGGATTTTTATTGGTTGATTGTTTTTAGGGAGTGGGTTGCTGGGTCCTTCTCCCAAGCCTACATGACCTGGTGTTCCCAGGTGGTCTCCCATCCAAGTATTAACCAGGCCCGACCCTACTTAGCTTCCAAGATCTGACAGGATCAGATGCCACATTGGTATGGCTGCAGGCCAATGATGAGGTTATAAATGTCTATAAATATGTAACAAACCTTTACAACATAGCAACAATAATAAAACTGTCTTGGGCTAGAGATAAGAGGAAAAGAAGCTTTTGATGACTAAATGTGTCATTTATTAATCGTTTTCATGGCCCAGGTGGTCTTTTATGATGGAAATTCAAACTCAAATGTGCAATATTTTCAAGGAAGATATCCTCTAGCTTAATATTATTTGTTGAGTAAGGTTAATATTTAATAATAGCACCAGGCTTGCAAGGAGTAACCACTGCAGAATTTTGACGAAAGATCTAAGATTCAGATCTAGATCTAGATTTAGAATCACTCTTAATGGGTTCTGGGGAGAGAAAAACTACTCTAGTTGGGATGTTGAGAGGAAGGCAGAACTCAGAACATTGGAAGTATGAGAGAAGACCAAAGATATGATGAAAATCAATTCAACATTTGTAAGTAACAACAGAGTAAGATGAGCCCTAGAATTTTGGAAAGCAGCACGTACAAACTGCTGGTTCATCTCAGCATTGTCACAGAGTCATAGGTGACTCAATGCATTCTATATAGACTCCTTCTGCCTACTGGGATTCTCTGATAAGGAAGCACCTATTATACTGGCAACCATTCTCCCCCATCTTCAAAAGCTTAGCTGAAACATAATGCTATACTTAGACCTGGGAGGTTGTTTGATGCTTCCTACTACATTCCTGACCATCTCTACCTCTTCCACCTCTCCACTCTACCATGTTTTACTCTCATAAAAACACCTAGTATTCTTGGCCTTGCCAATTGACTTAGTCTCTGACTAAACTACTTAATAATTAATGCACTTTTCCAAAATAGTAAGAAATGGCTAGAGGCAGAAGCTTGAGTGGATATTTCTTTTCTGTGGTAGGAGTTGGAAATATGAGAAAGAATCATGTATGTTCTATTCTTTTCCAGAAGTAGAGAATTTTATAACTAGACAAAATACAAGCCAGTATCGTGAGTGTGATTGACAATGAATGTCATAACATTGGCCCTGAATTATTGATCTGGAGTTACATTGAATATCTTTGAATATAGTTTAAGAAACCAAAATGAGACTGAACTAAAATTCATTGAACAGCAAAAGTGGAACAGGTGTGACCCTGCATAAATTGTTCTCTAATTTAGCCAAAGGATTAAAATAAGTACACAGAACCTGAAGGTATCCAGAAAATGCATCAGTGGCAAACCTCCTACTTAATGATTTCAATTGTCTGCTTCTGAATTGTTTGGGACATGTAACATTTTTTTTTTCCTTTTGTGAGGAACCGATTTAGACCATAGGCTCTCAAACCTTAGCATGCATCAACATTGCTTAGAGAGCTCATTAAAAGATAACTTTCTGGATCTCAGTGCCATATTCAGTTGGAGGTGAGTCACCTTTCTGAGTTAGGGGGTCTGGAGTGGAGTCCAAGAACTTTTATTTCTGATAAGTCCCTGAATGATGGTTTTGCAACTGGACTGGGGAATAATAATTTGAGAAACAGTACTAAATTTCTTTGTATTTAAAAAAAAAAAAATTTAGCCTTAGTTCCAGGAAGGTTACCAGAATTTAATGTTGAAATCATAGCATTTAACTGGAATAGATTTCATAAAGGTAAAATACGAAAATTTGTTTAAGAATGATTTATCTCCTTTTTAATCTCTTATAATACCTTCCCTTACACATATTTATAAACATATTTGATGAGCTGTAGTTGATTTAATTGAATAAGGAAAGATGATGTTCTTGTTTGCTATTTCTATATGCACACACTTTCACATAATCTCTTAGGATGTATAATTGAGTAGATAAGATTGTATAAGAGTAAAAGCATGCTTGTTTCATCTTCAAGCTTAGAAATAGTTTTAAATATTCCCTCTTTTACTTCTGCAAAGTTAATTTATTTGCATAATGCGAATTTGTAGATTTTCTTACTTAGCCTTAAGATGATGTGTATGTCAGAAGAGGAAAGGGATCATATATGTACTGGTTTGTCTTACTGAGACAAATATTTCACTGTACTAATGTATATCTCTTTTAATGAGTGATATTTGAAATTAAATCAGAAATTGTATATTTTATATCAGTGATGATTATTAAAATAAAATTTAATTTGCTATTTGATAATGGAATCTCTTTTTCTCTAAATGTTTTGCCATATTCAGTCTCAAAGGTGCTCATGTGCTGTTGCTCCTCTGCTGTGTTCTGTATTCATTTTGTTCTGACAATGCTACAGGAAGAATGATATCATCAGATATCATGGACTTCAAATGTGAATTCTCAATGTTTTGAGAATCTCCTATCACCATGGATATAATAATATTAAAGTAATTAAACTTATAAATATTGTTAATAAATACAAGGGGAGGACAATAAGGTACTCCTCATAAGAGTCTCATTTTCATAAATAATAACTGGATTAATAATTTTAGCCCATTACTAGCCTCCCTCTCATTTCTTGGATCCATGTTTTATAATCACAGTGAAGCGATCGATATTGGATGGCTGTGTTGACACCACTCCAAGATTCAACACACTAGAAGTATATTTTCAAACATACTATTGGTTTATATATTCTATTCAAATAAATTTAAATGAATAATGAATTATTCACCTGAAAAAGTCTTACTATTTAGAGTTTTGTCAAAGATTAAAGTAAAAATTGAAAAATTCAGAATTGGTGATTGTATATTTTGTTAAACATGGAGAAAAAAATATCTGGGATCCATAGGCTTACGAGAGGCCTCTTTTCATTAAATACCCTATTTGAACAAGTATTTGTGTATTGAGACCAATTAATACATTCAAATGTTACTAGCATTCACTACCCATTTAAAATGTCTGCCCTACCGGAAAGGTGATCCAAAATAAGTGATCCATAATAGCTATTTTTATCTAAGTAAAATGGTATTAATAGCTAGTATTTACTGAGTGCTTGTAGCTGTACCACCTTGGCATGCAATCTCATCAGATATCAGAAGCTAATCAGGGTTGGACCTGGTTTGTACTTGCATGGGAGACTGCCTGGGAATTCTGGGTGCTATAGGCTTGGGAAAAGGACCAAGCAGCCCACTCCTGAAACAATCAGCCATTGAAAATTTTATAAATAGCAGAGAAGCACTGACAATAGTGCTAGGCATGGCACCGTGTCCCATAGTGTTTTATCTGTTGTACACAGAGGTGCTATGTGTTGGACCTGACTCAAAGGCACCTAAAAACAACATTTACTGAATACTTATAATGTGATATTTTAAATGCATTGTTCTAATTGGTCTCTGTTGGATATTTATTGGCTCTTTCCTAAATACTGTCTTCATTCACCCAACAAAGAAACTAAACTTACAATTTAATGGTCTCAGGAGAAATAGCTACCAAGTGGTAGAATCAGAATTTAAACTGAAATAATTCAAAACTCATACAAAAAATGTTTTAAAACAGACTCATCTTTTACTGGATTAATTGGCTGTTGTTCAAAGCACATTACATGTCTATTATTGCCTTGACTACAAAGTCTGTTCAGACATGATTTATCATCACAAGTTAGAATAGAAAGTGTATTGATCTATCTACCTCATCAAAGGGCTGGGATTTGGCTCAGTGGGTAGAGCACTGCGCTGCAGTCTCTGAGGTCCCGAGTTCAATTTCCAGCACCGCAAAAATGGGAGAAGGACCTGGCAATCCACTCCCAAGGCAATCCCGAAATAGTCAGCCATTGAAAACCCTATGAGGGTTGCTATGAGTCGGATACCGACTCGACAGCACCTAACAACAACAACAACAACCTCATCAAAAGTAATGTGAGACACTTAGAATATAAAATGTAGATATAGTTCCTAGCATAATGTCCTGCATACAATAAATGTTTAGAAAATATGGGAGACAAAGAAGAAAGGATATGTTTGAGTGGTGCAATTGTGTCTTGGAGGGAGGTAATGCTGAAAGCTGTGTTCAGACTGGGCATTCTCTCTGATGATCCTAATACTATTTCTCGTCCTCTTACCTTCAAAAACTGCAAGTTCTTTTTAGTTCTAATCCTCTCTTCTCTCTGAAGTTCCCCTTCTCCTTACCTACCTTTTCCTCAGATAAATTTCCATTCTTACTCCATATTCATCTTCTGCCTTTGTGAAAGTTCAATGTAAATAGAATATCATAAATTGACAGCTTTGCTTCACCTCAAGACAAGAAATCCATTTTTCTTGTTTGTCAAAGAAAAACCACAAATCTTTCCTTATAATATACCTTCCCACAATTAAATGTTTTATTCAATTTAAGTTAATGCTTTCTCATTTGTCAACTAGAGCCAGAGATGAAAATACCTTTTGAAGATTCAGCAACCGCCTTAAAAAAGGGTTGGAATATAAAAGTCCATATAGAATTAAATAATTGCTGTAGTATAAGACAAAAATTACAGTAAGAGTCATGCACACAAAATACTAAGATTCAAAAAAGGGAGAAAGATAATCAGATGAATATTCATATAATTTACTTACTATTTGAAAATACCTTGGGTTTGAAGTGAGTTTTGCCCAGATAATAAGTCAAAGATGCTCAAAAGCCAAAAAGATAGTTTAGGAATATCCGATTTACATTAATTTTCAAGGAAGAAATTTATCCTGTTCAATTGTCTAATAAATGTTTTCTTTCTTCTTAATGAAAACTAAGAAAAGCTTTATTATCTTTTACTCCTCTACTTAAAGTAAATATTAGTCTGACAAATGCAGTGCTCTTCCATGTTGAGCTATTATCTGTGCTGCCAGGCCACAAAAACAGATATTTTAATCCAACATAGAAATAATTGGAAGACAAACTCTTCAAAAATGGGCAACCATGGAGAGAATGCTGATCAAAGGTTTCAGTCTAAAGATCTTATTACCATTGACAGTATATATAGGATGCAATGCTCTGTTATGAATTTAGTCATTTGTAAATCCATGTATACTGCAGCCATACCACTGTGGCATCTGATGCTGTCAGATCTCGGAAGCTAAGCAGAGTTGGGCCTGGTTAGTACTTGGATGGGAGACTGCCTGGGAAAATCAGGTGCTGTAAACTTGGGAGAAGGACCTGGCAACCCACTCCCCCAAAACAATCAGCCATAGAAAGCCCTATGAGTAGCAGAGAAACACTAAAAATACTGCTTTGCCTGTTGTTCATAGGGTCACTAGGAGTCGGGCAAGGACTGGAGGGCACCTAACAACTACAACAAACAACAAATCTATGTATAATCACAATATTAATGATTAGTTTGCCACTCTACCCTAGTTCATGCATTTCTTTTTTTTCTTTCTTTCTTTTTTTTTCCATTGCTGTATTGGGGATTGAACCCAGGACGTTGCACTTGCATGCTTTGCAAGTGCTGTACCACTGAGCTGCACCCTGAACCCATTTTTAAAAAGTTTTTGAGACAAGATCTCACTAAATTATGCAGACTGCCTCTGATCTTGAACTTGGAATCCTCCTGCCTCTGCCTCCTGAGGCACTGGGATTACAGGTGTGCACCACCCCACCTGGCTAGCTCATGCATTTCTCCCAAGACTTACAAACAAATATCCCTAAATTCTTCATGTCCCTGGTTGTATTCCTTAACACACTACATCCTTGACTATTAACACTATGGCACTACAGTGAAAAAGAACAAAAACAGGTTGTATAGTTGTTTTAAATTATTTTATATAAAATTTTAAAAATGGCAAGGGAAAAATTAAAATAATATATTCATCAAATATGGATCTTAAAGTAAATTTTATATATTAAAATGTTTCTCTGAGAGAATAATTCTGATAAAGCAAACTTTTTCATTCATTTAATGGATTGAATCTTTTTGCCACTATTTCTAGCTCCTGAAATCAGGAAGGAATTATTTTTTTTTCTTTACTGGCAATTAACTGCATGTATAATTTTGAATAATCATTTGTAATTATTTCTTGGACATGGTCCCTATATCTTTCATCCAGTTCCAAAAGCCTAGCATATAGGCTGTGCTTTTGAAGTTAGGTTAAAAGTAGAAGTGCTTATAATACGAGGTTGTCAACCATTGCACTTGAAATCAGACCAGAACTTCACTGTGCCATGCAGATGTCAGCTGAAAAAAAAATGCTCTCCTGCTAAATTCAGCAGCACATCATTCTACAGAAGTCATGGTAGTTACCTTTTGGCAAATCTTTCTGCAATGGTTAAGATAGAAAATATGACTAGAGAATCACTAAAATGTGACTGATGTCCCATGTTTGAGATTTACTGGTTTCATTACAACCAGAATTATAGCAACAACACATAATTGTTAAGAATATAATTTCTTCAATCAAGCAGACATGGATTTTATCTATTTCACTACTTATTTTGGGGATAGCCCTGAGGTTTCCAGAATTATGTGAGCATTTGCATAATCACCTGTAAATGGAATCATCAGTTTCTATAAAGGGTCAAATAGTAAATATTTTAAATTTACAGGCCATGGGGTATCCTGTTACAACTACTCATGTTTCTTGTAGAGTAAGATCTTCCATAGACAAAATGTGAACAAATTAATGTGGCTGTGCCCTTGATAATAAAATATTTAATATTGCAGTTTGATTTTCATACAACTTTCATTTCACAAAATATTACTTTTCCTTTGATTTTGTTTCAACCACTTAAAAATGTGAAAAACATTCTGAACTCATGGAACAGAAAAACAAAAGTAACAAACAAGGTCACAATCCACACTGATATGTCATAATTTGCCAAATACTGATCCACAAAATGATCATAATAACATGACCATCAGAACTCTGGAGAGGTCTGCTGAAATTAGGCTAGAAGTGGAAGTATTTATAATATGGGTCAACTCTTATGGAGCTCTGAGGGAGGGTGAGAAAGATAATTTAACTCATATTCATACCATTATTTTGGCTTTTATAATTTTTAATCAGGTAAGTGTGGATTTTACAGGATACTCATTCTGGAAGCCTATGTTAGTCACCTTGCATTGCTGTGTTAAAAAAAAAATAGCTGGCCTAAACAATTTAAAATAAGAAAGATTTACTTTGGCTCATGATCTCAGAGGTTTCAGCCCACAGTTGTTTGGCTCCATTGCTATGGGCAGAACATTATGGCAGTGAGAACATGTGGCAGAGGAGGCTATTAACCTCACAATGAACAGGATGCAGAGAGCAAGAGAGAGAGGAAAGGAACCAAGGACAAGATATGTCTTTCTAGGGCACACTTCCTCTAGGGCTATTCCTCCTTTATAGGGCTTACTTCCTCTGACTACGCCCTACCTTCTAAAGTGTCCAGCACCAACTCATAACTCATTCAATTATGAGTTCATCAATGGATTCATCCATTGATGAGGTTAGCACCTTCCTGAACCAATTACCTCTCAACAGTGCCATGAGCTGAGGACCACCACTTTAAAACATGAGCCTTTTGGAGGGGTACTTCATGTACAACCCATAACAAAGCCCATACATATTTTTCAATCCTATTGTTACCCAGAATGATTTCGTACCCGTTTTGGCAAAATAGCCTGAGACTGCATTAGACCTTCCTAGCTGAGAACTTGGCAGCTGGAGCCAATAACAAAAAGAAGCAGGATTGGAGGTAAAATCAAGTGATTTTAGCTTAGTAGCCAGTTCCTTGGTGCCACAGAACTTAGGTGATTCAAGGTTTTAGACAGGCCATCAGCAATGTTGAAGTAAATCCAATTTAGTGAGTTGAGCAAGGCAGCAGGGGTCACTCACATTAAGAGATATTTAAGTCAGCAAGTGATCAGTATAAAGTATCCTTGTGATGATGAATACACTCACAATTAGTCAAGTAAACCAATATTTATAATAAGAGTGCAATCTACTGCGGAACTGATATGCTAAGCTTGAAAATACAGTATCAAACATAAAATAGCGAGATTGGTTTTGACTGTGACGTGGCACATTTTTGAATTTCCAGGTCTCAAGGAGCTCATGAAGCCTGACTAGAAAGCATTTTCATAGTCTGTGTTGAGAAGGGATAGGAGTGTCATGTGATATTAGCTTGGGTATCTCCCTGGTCCACTAATGGTGACCCAGGGAGACCAGCCAACAGGCTGCCAGCATTACCTCTGATAGTTAGGTCTGTGCCAGGTAGACATCATCATTTATTTGGACCCCAATTTTGGCCTAAAGAAGAAGGAACTGATTCAGAGTCTGTTTTCTTGCTTCCTGCAAGAGATTATTATGACCAAGCTCCATGGTTACCTCATGTTCTGCACTCCAATGGCCTAGTGAGGGGTCATGATCCAGGGAGGATTTGGTCAAGCTGGACCAGTTGCTGTCATTGCAGTTTTCTGATAGCTTGTCCTTTGGAAACAAATACTGTCTGAGCACATGTGACATAATCAATAAAGAAATGTGACACAGAAAGACATTTTTTAATCAATATTTTTTAAAAGGACACTGAAGTTTCCACCAAGCACGTTGGAAGAGACATTGAATATCACCATTCTATTCTCTTTTTGGAAAGTTATATTACAAAGTTATCATGGAAAGTGGCAGTGAGAGACTATGCACTCAAAAATTTTAGGAAATAATGTTTTAGTCATATTTAGGTTGTTAGTAAATAATAACAATGGGCTCATTTTTTGTATTTTGAACTATTTGTGGTATTTAGTTTAATTTTCTAAATCATTGACGTTTTTTATTCCAAATAAAGATGTAATTCCATCTTTTATTTTTATTCATAATTTTATAATCTTTTCCTTAAAAGGTAGGCCACCAAATCAAATATACTCCAGGACCCACAAAACCTGAGTCAGCCTGAGTCCAAAGTTGGGAACCCTCTTTTGGTATGCAATAGAGTCTGATCCAATCCTGCTTCTCTGGTGAAGAGCTGAGAGGATCCTGCTTTCTCTGCTGAAACTCTTTGACTTTCAAGTTTTGCATAATAAGTGTTTCTTACTTTCTCTCTGTTGCTACTGGTGTATCTCTCTGTCACTTGCCCATTTATTCCCTGCCTTATTCAGAAATGACTTGGAAGTGAACAATGGCAAGCTTGTATATGCAGAACATTTTACCAGCTATGGCTAAATCATGAGATCTTTTGGTATCTTCTTTAAAATTAGTATATGTGGCTGAAAATAGTTCCTATTCCATTGGATTATCTTGATTATTAAATAAAATTATGAAAACAAAGAGCTTAGAATAGTTTCTGGCCCATGGGAATTTTTCAGTAAAATGGTCGCTAACATTGTTCTGATAAATATCATTTTTTGGTAAACATATATGCTTTCCATTCCTTGAATATTTATGATGCTAATAAAGTCTTCATCGTGGTGATAATTTGACAAAAGCAAACAAGTGAAACAATAAAAGTAAATTAGAGATGTGTTTGATGAGAGAGGAACAGGCTCAAAGAATGCCATGTGGTGCTGAAGTGCTTCCTCAGGTGGACCTAAAGGCAACACTACCCTTTATCAAAGAGGGCACTAAATATATTACACATGCTCACAGCTGCATGAAATATTGATCCTTTCAGGGTGACTATCTGACAAGTTCAACCATCACAGTCCCATACATGGACATCTAAGTTTCGTTGTGTCAATATGTAAATCGGGTTTTAATTACACAGTTCTGCTTACTTCTGCTCACTCTCTTGATCCAAAGCCAGGAGTGGTTAGCATTCATTTTACCAGTCACATTTCAGTATATATAAGAACGTAATAAAGATTTATAGTCAAGTGCCATGGCACATACTTGTAATCCCTATGACTCAGAAGAAGGATCATGAGTTTGAGGCCAGAGGTGGCCTGTGCAACTTTGTGAGAACTTGTCTCAAAATAAAATAAACAAAAAAGGGGCTGAGGGTGTAGCTCAGTGTAGAGTGCTTGCCTGGCATGTGTAAGACTCCTGGGGTCAACTCTTCAGACTGGAAAAAAAAAAACAACTCTGGCAGTCTAACAAGTATCTTTTAAGAATAACTGCGAATAATTTTGAGTTTCTAAGACAAAAACTGTTTTTGCAAATTTAAGGAAGCCTTATGTCTAACTCCTTTCCCAATGCTTTGTTAAAAATCAGACTTGAAATATATATATAGCCGGGCGCAGTGGCGCACACCTGTAATCCCAGCGACTCGGGAGGTGGAGGCAGGAGGATCGCAAGTTCGAAACCAGAGGCAGTCTGTGTAACTTAGTGAGACCCTGTCTCAAAAAGTAAAAAAATGGGCTGAGGGTGCAGCTCAGTGGTCCAGCACTTGCAGAGCATGCAAGCACGAAACCCTGGGTTCAACCCCTAGTACCATAAAAAAGAAAAAAAATTTAAAAAAATATGTACACACACACACACACACACACACACACACACACACACACACACAAAAAGAATCCTAGAACCCGAGCCCTGGATTGAATACAGAGGAAGTCATATTTAATTAAATTATATTCTGTTTAATAATGGTAAAAAGAAAAGCAAATAATCTTCATATGGTTAAAGAAAATACCCATACTGACATTAATACAGGATAAACAAATATTTTACTACTCATGATGATTTGTTCATCATTTGATGTTTTTTTCCTGTAGTATAGTTAGTAGTAAAAATGTATTTCAGTATATCAGATTAGCAAATCCATGTCTTTAGAAGTTATGTATCTTCTGGCAGATACATCATTTGCCACACATTTTCTCCAGCAAATTAAAAAATATAAAGAGACATAGCTTTCATATTTTAATGACATTCATGTGCATGTGCAAAAGTAAGCACACGGTATTCCATTACTGAAGTTCATTGAAAACATTCCACTCTATGGGCATTTTCACAATCCTTTTTACAAAAAGCTATTCAATTTCCAAAGGCAGATATAATTCCTTAATATGGAATAATTTAAAATTATAGTACACCACTTAAGATAATTTTTACAATTTCTTCCTGTACATAGTTTGCCTTTGATATTCACAATTAGGTATTTAAAATTCAGTTGAGGAAACTTTGCCACCTAAAGTGGTGTTCTAAACTCAGTAAGTTTGCGAATCTTAAACTGAGGTATGACTCAAAAGAGAGGGGTCTTCAGGTGATTCTCATGTATAACTAAATTATGAGAGACTTTCATTCTATGGTAACTTCTAGGTTTGAGCAGTTACTCACCATGATTTCTTCTCTCCTATTTTACTTGATAATATAGTGTGTCTACTTTTCCTGCATAGTTACATCCATATTATGTCACTTATTTTATTAACAATGTTGCAGGAGTTGGAACAGAATGATCAATCAAGCACAACCTTAGAAGAGATAAATGAAAGTTATTTTGACAAATATATCAAAACCTTTTCACATACAAATGGCTTTCATGATATGACAGTTTCTTATATTGGATTTGTTTATCAATTGCTTTAAAGCCATACCTATGTAAGAATGAAGATAAATAAAAATGACTTTGGTAGAAATGATAATACATTGTTATCAGTATTCTGTTCAAAACATTTACTCCAAATTTAGGTCCATGAATAATGTATTCCCTGGGAAACTCAGAAAAATATATTTTCTTTCAATGATGCCAATCCTCTACTCCCAGTGGGCTCA
The DNA here is from genome assembly GCA_007922755.1 of Pedetes capensis. Classification (NCBI taxonomy): domain Eukaryota; kingdom Metazoa; phylum Chordata; class Mammalia; order Rodentia; family Pedetidae; genus Pedetes; species Pedetes capensis. Next base: position 48,859 of record VMDO01004530.1, read on the forward strand.
GATCAACTGGGAATCCGAGGCAGGATCTGGAGTCTTGCAATCCAGCAGAAGGCAGGAAGTAGAGAGCAGTTGGGAGAAAATGGGACTATAATGAACTAGTCATGGAACAGGTAGTCTTTACTCCTGCAGCCAGGTTTTGGTACACTCAATTCACCAAATTTCCAGCTTTATCTACCATCCCTCACCAGATTTTCCCCATTTCGGTTACTCTCTTTAACTTCTATTTCTTTTTCAGACTCCCATTTCTCTGCGACTTTGCAGTCTCTTTTCCCTATAAGGCAAGGTCCTCCCATCACTGACACATCATGCCACCTTACTGTTATGTCCTACGCTCTTTATAGACATTACTGACAGTAAGACAAAAACAAGAAAAATTAACCAGATGCCCAGCATTCGCATCACCATAAGTAATTTTCTTTATTAGGATCCAAATTTCTGTGCTGTAGTTGCTAAATCAGGCCCCTTGATAATGGACCAGGTTAAGCCTTGGTTCCCCTTCACCTTTTACATGCTGTGGTTTGTATTCATTGGCATTGGCTAAGCCAGAGTCAGCTGTCAGTTTTATGATAGAGTTGGCCAAGCCCTTATTTTGTTTCTTAATGAGATCCTAGCAGACCAGAGACATATCTACCTAAGTTAAACATGTGAACTGTATTCATAATACAGAGATTCTCAGAGCGATCTTGGCAAATACCCAGCCTTTCTGTCTTCACTCTTTGTCTGAAGCCCATGAAAAAGATGACAAATTGATCTCAGTACTGTTTCTAAGCCTGACATAGCTGTATAGCTGTTCTTAATTAACTGCTACAGCAAACTGGCACCAATAGATCCAAAGAGGAAAAAAATCCTTAAGTCTTAAAAACCTATTTTCCACATGAAGAACCTTTTACTTAAAGGAGTTTGTAGAACCTTCTTATACAGTATTTAAAAAGGCCATAGGGATTAGAGAAGATGGAAAGGGACAGCAACAGACTTTTAATAAAAGTGATGCAATTTAAGGCAATCCAATGATTAAAAGACTCTCAGGATGAATCAGAACATCAATCCTCTTTTAAGAAAATTAAAGGTGATTCTCTTCTCTGAGCTTGAACATAAAGAGAGGGAGAAATACCAGAAAACTAAGGTAAAGCCAGTCAATCAGGGATATCTTGTCCTTTAATTCTCTGTTGAATACAATGCTTAAGGTATATGAATGCATCACTAGTACTGCTTCCTATGCTTGGCTGTTCTGGGATTAACTACTTGTCCCATCAATTGTGAGCTGAGGCTCATGGTGGTCTTGCAATAATTGCACTGAAACACAGAAGTGCTGGGACTTTGCAGCTGTCTGTCACATCTGGCCTATGGGGCAGATGGGATCTCTTTCTACAGTATGAGTGCTTCCTGACTTCCTTCATTGCCTTCATTTAGTGGATGTGAATTTTTGGTGAGTTTCAATCATAACTTCTCTAATGTATACTACTGAGGATCAAGTTACCTTCTAATACTAGTAAAAATATAAAAAAACTAGAAATAGTGAAAAATTACAAAATCGGACCTGTAAACTTACAAAATACTCATTCCTTTTTTCATATATATATAATTTCATATATAATCTTGAAAAGATTATTAAGCGACTAGTTCTTTGTTTACAATCATAGCTCAAAGTTTGTAACTCTCTATGCATTCAATAAAAAGAGATCATTATATGACCTAGATCTTATGGAACCACTGAGATTTCTTTTTTCTTTCCTTCTCTTTTCCTTTCTTTTCTTTTCTCCTCTTCTTTCTTTCTTTCTTTCTTCTTCTTTTTTTTTTTTCTTTCTCTCTTGGCAGTACTAGGGAAGTGAATCCAGGGCCTTCCATGTGACAAGTAAACTGTCCACCACTGAGCCACACTCCCAATGTCCCATTTTTACTTTTTCATTTTGAGCCAGGGTCTAACTAATCTGTACAGGCTGCCTCTGATCTCAAATTGCAACCATCCTGCCTCACCCTCCCAAGTTGCTGGGATTACAAGAGTGTGCCATAGTTCCAAGCTACCACTGAATTTTTTATGAGGATGTCCATGTCAAATATTTTTCTTCATGGTTCTTTAACCTTTCTCTGCTTACTTTGCTTCCTTCTAAATCAAAATAACTTGTTTTAAGTGAAATCCCTAAACTTCCCATGTTGCACTAGTTCATGGTGAAGTTTAGGATACCACATGCTCAGAGGCCAGACAGGTAACCTGAGTCATTGAGAGAGGTTAGGTGTTACTTAATTGCAAGCGGTGAGCAATGATGCCACCTGGAGAGTGAGTATCTCATTAATTTGTGGGTCAACAAGGAAAAAAGAAAACTAAGACTGAAATTTGGATTGAGGACAACCACTTTGCCACCTCCAGTGGTAGCTTGGATATTAATGTATTCAAATTTTATCTTTCGTTTGAGTTTGGGTTCCTCCAATTTTTAGCTATGAATAAATTCCTTATTTCCTTGAGTGTCAAGGAGACAATTTTATGTGGCATAGCTGCCTGTCTGTTCTGTTACAATATAGTTTTTTTGTGTGTGTAAATTAAACATAAAAAAATAAATGTTGAATATCATTTTGTCAACAACTACATATCAGGTGTTTGCTATATGCAAATTACTAAAATTAATGAAGCTATCATAAATATAAAATGTAAAAATTATTATTTTTTGTTCTCAGGGAGGTAATAGCCTACTTGAAGAAATAAAATTATAATATTACTATATAGAAATAATCTACAAAAATGCTAGAAACTATCACTATAATAAATGTAACCCATGTGCTACATTTATTCATAGGGATAGAAAGCAATATTTATTTGTGTACATTTATTTTTGAATGACAAGAGCTCCAAGAAAAAATGCTTCTTGCTTCACGGTTAGGCTCTTTGCTTTACATTAGGGTAAAAACTGGAGATAACATTCTGGTGAAACTTACACAGACTTGGTATTTTTGCCCAAGAAAGAGAAACTGCCAACAAAATTCAAAGAACTTCTTTTGAATAAAAATAGAATTCTGCATTCTTATTTAACCCAATAACAAGGGCTGAGAAATTCAAGCTAAGAGAGTGGTTAATGTAGGATAAAGATCACCAGAAAATTAATTTTGGAGAAAGACATAAAACAGTAGATGCCTGGCTGGCTTGTTATGAAACAATTTAGATGTTAGAACAAACCCATATCTTTGAACCTTTAGTGTCATAAAGATTAGTATCATAAAAATTAAGGTATATATGGAGTAAGGAAGAAAAACAGAAACAAAATAATGTCTTGGGAGACTAATACAGAGTCAATGATTACTGTAAAACTTTAATGATTGTCTGCATATGAATTTCAGAGACCTATTTGGGATGTCAGCTTTGCTTGAATTGCACTTAGATCTAAGATTTTTTTATAGTAAGTCTTCATTTCACTCAGAACAAAATAGCACCAAAAATGATAGTCTATTACAATTTAGGCTTGAATGTAATACTAGTACTTATGTTTGCTTACAGGAAATTTCAAGCATAGGCCTTACATTTGGAAGAGCAGTGGTGTTTACACATGTAGGACACACGTCTGTAACTTGAGGTTGACTTCGAATAATGTTCACTATGTCAAAGCCATTCATTCTGTTATAGTGAGCCTGAATGGACATGGTTAAAAAAAATCACTACCCTAAAAGAAATAGCATTTTTTTCTCCGTATGGTGCCTTGAAGTCATGCTGGTTCTGATAGAAGGCTTCCTCTGGAATTGTTCCTGCAAGTCTGCCTGTAGACGCAACACATCCAACATGAATATTTTAAATGGGAGGATAAACCAGAATAAATGACTATGCAATGTAATATATAGACCTAAATAATAGTACTGGGCTTCTCTGCAGATGGTATAAATCTTTTGCTTTTTACTAAATAATATACAGTGACATTGGGTTCATAGTAGCTTTAAAATCAAAAGTCTCCCTAAACATAATGTGTAAATGATAGCAAAATGCTACTTTTTATAAGGAACACGGGTTTGAAGTACCAAAAAATATAATTGAACACTGACTTCTCTCTATCTTCAAAGATAAAGGAAGTTTTCTTTGATGACTAAGTCTACAACTCATTCAGGGAAAAAATAATGCTTAGTACCTCTTAAGTACCTAATTGATACCTTATTCAGTTCATCTTACTGAGAATTTCCAAGAAAATCTAAGTTATATTTATCATGTACTTTTTTCTTCTCATATTTTGAATGCAGACTTTGGAAAGAAAGCAAGGAAACCGACTCTAGCTTTGTGCTATTGTTTTCTGCTTTGAACCTGACAGTACAGCTTCCAATATATTTCTGTAAGCAAAATATCACAATATGAAATGAAGGAAGAAAAGTAAAGGGTCACTATGTATATTATCCTATATGACATACCTGCTGCTTCTCTACAATCCTGAATCTTTTCTTCCTTAGTTGCCGCCAATGAACCAGGGTGGTGGCAACTGCTTGGCACTATTCCCCTGTATTAATCAAAATAGTTTGTTAGTTCTCCAACATGACATGGTTGGAGAGATGCTGAAAAAATATCTTCCAGTCTGTCAGTGCTATCTGAACCTATAAGCCATTACTGTACGCTAGTGAACGCTACCCTAAACCAAGCAACATCCTATAAGGAATTTTGCAACTAACTGAGGAGATACTTCTAAGCAATGACATGCAAATGCAGTCCCTTCTGATAATTGAGAAGGTTAAGGGAGATGTTCACAATCAATAGATAGTCTCTTTGCAGACAGACATGGTTATGGTATTAAAGTTTGACAAGAGGGATACCAGAGTTTGAACTATGTCCCCTCAAAAAAAATATTTTGAAGTCTTAATTCCCAGTACATCCAAATGTGACCTTATTTTAAAATGGAGTTTTTACAGAGATAATCAAGTTAAAATAAAATCACTAGGGTGGGCTCTAATTCAGTGTAATGTGCTTATCTGTAAGAAGTAGTAATTTGGACATAGAGACAGGAAAGCACAGAAGTATGATGTGAACCCACAGGGAGAGCACCATGGGAAGATGGAGGCACAGACTAGAGTTATGCTGGCACAAGCTAAAGACCACTAAGATTGGACAGCTACCACCACAAGCTAAGAAGAGGCAAGGAAGGATTCTTCCCTACAGACTTCAGAAGGAGGAGAGACCTGCCACCACCCCGAATTCAACAGTCTCCAGAAGTGTCAGGCAATTAAGTGTTGTTATTTTAAGCCATCCATTTACTGGTATTTTATTTCAGCAGCCCTGGGAAATAAGAGGAAGAAAATGATGAGACATGGAAGTAAATCAAAGGATATTGAGAAATAAAATGTTTTTCAGATGATTAACTTCTAAAACTACTTCTCTTTTTTATTCATTAGTAGAGTGGCTTATAGATTGACTTATTCATGTGTACATTTTTTAATGTTAAAAGCACACTATCTATATAATCATATTTTATTTTAAAAACTTATTGTATTTGCCCATACAATGTCTTTGTATACATAAATTTTAATTTTCACATAATAGTATATGTGATTAAACTATAACAGTTAACTATTCTCTTGTCTGATACTTAGTTATTTCTTTCATTATAAATTTTCATATAAAGCAATATCCTCATTTGAACATATTTTAAACATCTTATCCATTTGTATAAATGGATAAAAATGGGGGGTACATGGAATGCATTGGCCAACAATTCTATTCCAGTATAATAACATTAATTGCACCACACACCTTGTTTGAATTAAATATGCTTGTGTTAGTCAACATTCCACTGCTGTGACAAAATACCTGACAGCAATCAATGTAAAGGAAAAAACATTTATTTTGTCTCATGGTTTCACAGACTCCCTAATTTTGAGGCCTGTGATGAAGCAGAACATCACGATTGGGGGAGTGTGGTGGAGCAAAGCTTCTCACTTCTTGGTGTTGTTGTTAGGTGCCGTCCAGTTGGTGTCCAACTCATAGCAACCCTACATACAACAGGCGAAACACTATCGTCAGTATTCTCTGCTATTCATAGGGTTTTCAATGGTGGATTGATTTTTGGAAGTGGGTTGCCGGGTCTTTCTCCCAAGCCCATATCACCTGGTGTTCCCAGGCAGTCTCCCATCCAAGTACAAACCAAGCCTAACCCTGCTTAGCTTCCGAGACCTGTCAGGATTGGACGCCACAGTGGTATGGCTGCAGGCTCATGGTGATTAGGAAGCACAAAGAAGGAGGAGAGGAGACGGAGGCAGGGACAAAATATACCATTCAAGGACACACCCACCATGACTCACTTCCTCCACTAGGCCTCACCTCCCAAAGTTTCTACCATCTCCCAGTAGTCCATGGATTATGAATCTATAAATAGACTAATAATTTATTAATGAAGTCAGAACCCATTTTTTTGTTTAATTTATGCATCTTTGCCTTTCACTGTTCATTTAATGAAAATATAGTTCAGCTCCATGTCCTTAGTATTTCTTGACTCAGAAAAGCCAGCGTCTTGGACACAATTATATGGAAAGGAATATATTTTTCCAGATCTGTTCCAGCATAATTGGAAGGCTTATATATAGACTATAAGCTCATATAATGAATAGGTACCTGATGTATTAATAAACAACAAGAGCCTCACAATAGTCCATGGATTATGAATCCATAAATGGAGTAACCTATTAATGAAGTCAGAACCCTTGTTGGTATACAATTGTTTGCAATAATCTCTAATCATTCTTTTTATTTCTGTAATATCAGTTGTAATGCCTTCCTTTTCATCTATGATTTCATTTGTTTGAGCTCTCTCTTTTCTTTAGTTAATGCAGCTAAAAGTTTGTCTGTTATGCTTCTTTTTGAAGAACTTCTGTCTTGCTGATTTTCTAATTCTTTATTCTCTATTTCATTCATTTCCTTTCTGAACTTTATTACTTTTACCTTCTACTCAGTGTGGGTTTGGTTTGTTTTTAATTGTCTACTTCCTTGAGATGTGATGATAGGTTGTTTATTTGTGATCTGTCTACTTTTTTGATATTGGTGTTTATTCCTGTAAAATTTCATTTTAGTACTACTTTTGCAGTATCTTATAGGTTTTGTTATATTGTATCTCTATGCTCATTTGTTTCAAGAAAAGTTTTAATTTTCTTCTTGATTATTTCTTGATTCATTAGTTCAAAAGTAAGTTGCTTAATTTCCACATAATTTCTCTGGTTTTGTAAGTGTTTTCGTTATTAATTATTAGTTTTGTTGCATTGTGGTTAGAAAAGATATTCACTATTATTTTAATTCTTTAAATTTTTTTGAGATGAGTTTGTGGCCTTTCATAAACTTTATCCTGGAGAATGTCCCATAAGTTGATTACAGTGTGTATTCTACAGCTATGGGAAGAAATGCTCTGAGAGGTCCTGTGGGTCTTTTAGGTGTAGGTTAGAATTTAACTCTGCTGTGTATTTGTAGTATTCTGTCTGATAGTTGGGTGTTAAAGTCCCTTACTACTATTTTATTGAAGTCCATCTTTCCCTTTGTTGCTGTTACTTGCCATCCAGTCAAGTCCAACTCATAGTGATCCTCGTAGGATTTTCAATGGCTAATTGTCTTGGAGATCATTTTGGGAGGGGACTGCCCCATCTTTCTCCCATTTTTGTGGTGCTGGGGATCAAACCCAGGGCTCCAGAGAGTAACACTCTACCATCTGAGCTAAACCCCAACCCTTTTTCCCTTTAGGTCTATTGATACTTGCTTTCTATACTCGGGTCCTCAGATCTTAGACACATATATAAGCTGTGATCAAAAGATTAAGAATTGGTATTACCTGCTGAAATGGCAACTTGATCATTATATAATGAACTCCTTGACTCTTTTGACTTAACGACTATTTTATTTCAGATAAATATGGCTACTTCTGCTTTCTTTTTGGTTCTGTTTGTATGAAAATCTTACTGTGGTCCCTTGCTGAAAAGCCTGTATGCACTAGGAAGTGAAGTAAATTTCTTGTAATTAACATATAGTTGGATCTTTTATCCACTAAATTACTATAATTATTAGTTATTATTATTTTAGTTATTTTGTTTGATAGTTTTCAAATGAAAGATATGAACACTTTATATACCATGCTTGTAATGTTACAGCATTATGCAAAAGAATCAAGAGATCTGTCCTAGAAGAAGTGCAACTGGAGTACTCCTTGGAAGCAAGGATGGCTAGACTAGTCTTATCTATTTTGGACATGTTGTCAGAAGGAATCAATCCCTGGAGAAGGACATCATGTTTGAGAGAGTGGTGGGTCAACAAAAAAGGGAAGATCCTCAACTAGATGGATTGACACAGTAGCTGTAACAATAAACATAAACCTAAAAAAGATTGTGTGCCTGGTACAGTGTTGGAAAGTGTTTCACTGTGTTGTTCATAGGGTCACTATGAGTTGGACCTGACTCAATGGCACCTAACAACAACAACAACATGAATTCTTCTGTACAGTTACTTTTACCACTTTTTATACCTTCTTACGTTTCTTGTTACTCATTAACATTTCTTCATTCTGGCTTGAAAAATTCTCTTCAGAATTTACTGTAGAAAATATTTGTTCAAGCTTGGCTTTGTGGTGCATGCCTGTAATACCAGTGACTTGAGAGATGGAGGGAGGAAGATCATGAGTTTTAGGCCAGAGGCAGCCTGTGTAATTTAGCAAGACCCTGATATAAGATAAAAAATAAAAAAATAGGCTAGAGTTGCAGCACCATGGCTGAGCATTTGCAAAGTATGTGCAAAATCCTGGGTTTAATCCCCAATTACTGAAAAGAGAGAGAGACAGAGACAGAGACAGAGATAGAGAAAGAGAGAGAGAGAGACAGAGAAGAAGAAGAAGAAGAAGAAGAAGAAGAAGAAGAAGAAGAAGAAGAAGAAGAAGAGAAGGAAGGGAGGGAGGAAGGAAAGAAAGAAAGAAGGAAGGAAGGAGGAAGGAAAAGAAGAAAAGAAAAGAGAGAAAAAGAAAAGAAAATGTCTGGTCAAAATATGTTCTCTCAGCTTTTGTTTGTCTCTAAAAGTCTTCATCTCTCCCTTATTTCTAAAGGATAGACTTGTGGAATATAGTGTTCTCAGTTAATAGTTCATTATCTGGGTTTTGTTTGTTTATGGTTTATCTGTTTTTTCATTCAGTATTGTGAAAATCTCATACCATTCTCTTCTGTTCCATAAAGATTGTGCTGAGAAGTCTACAGTTAATGCAAACTGGGCCATGCTTTTGTCTTTCTTTGTTTCTTTTCTCATACTTCCTTGATAATATTCTCTTTAGCGTTCACCAGAAAGAGTCCGATTATAGGATATCTTGGGGCAGACTTGGTTGTATTAAATCTTCCTGGCGAACTTTTATCCTCTCATACCTTTATATCTGTATCCCTCTCTATATTGGGGAATATTCCATTATTTCTTTGAACAAGCTTTCTACCCTTTGGCATTCTGAAGTCTTTCTTTAACTCCAATATCCCAGGTCCAAATAATATTCTTTTATTGCTGTCCCAACTTTCACATAAGGTTATTTCCTTCCTCTTCATTCTGTTTTTTTATATTTTCTTCTCCAACCACGTATTTTCAAATAACTTGTCTTCAAGCTCATGAATTCTTTCTTCTGTTTTAATTATCTTGCATTGATGCCTTCTGTTGTGATTTTAAATTCACTTAGTGTGTTTTTCAGTTCAAGAATTTTTGTTTGATTTCTTAAAATTACTTCTATCTCTTTGTTAGTCTTTTCTGTTGGAATAGTTAATCATTTCTATGTGTTTTCTAGACATTGTATATTTCCTAAAAACACATGTTTTAAATTTACCATCTGTGTTGTCTCATACTAATTAATATTTGTTCAGTTTTTGGCAGCTTATTTAGGTGTTATGTAAGCTCATGGTTTCCTGAAAGCTCTTGATATTTGTTGGCTGCGTATGGAAGTTGCTGTTTTGTTGTTAGGTGCCCTGCAGTCAGTAGTAACCGACTCATACCGACCCTGCATGCAGCAGGTGAAACACTATTTATTTAAATAGACATTTATCAAAATACTATTGTCAGTGCTTCTCTGCTGTTCATAGGGTTTTCAATGGCAGACTGATTTTGGGGAGTGGTTTGCCAGGTATGGAAGTAGTAGATATTTATTCCAGTCTTTCTAGCTGGCTTGTTTGTGCCTCTCTTTCCAGAAATTCTAAATAGCCTGCTCATTTTCTTTGAGTCTGTAGTCACTCCCACTATTTCAGCACTGGATGGTGACAAAGTTTATGTTTGCCATGATTCTGTTGTGCTTTTACTATTTTTGTACTAGAAGGTGACTGAATTGCAGCTTTGTCTCAAATCTGCAGGTGGTGATTAGTTCAGAATTAACCAGGGAACTACTGAGAAAGTACTGTCCATGCATACAAAGAAAAATATTAAATGATGCAGGAAACATCAAAAGAAGATGGAAAGAGCCAGGCGTGGTGGTGTATGCCTGTAATCCCAGTGGTTTGGGAGGCGGAGGCAGGAGGATCACAAGTTCAAGACCAGAGGCAGTCTGTGTAACTTAGTGAGACCCTGTCTCAAAAAGTAAAAAAATGGGCTGGGGGTGCAGCTCAGTGGTCCAGCACTTGCAGAGCATGCAAGTGCAAGGCCCTGTGTTCAACCCTCAGTACCACACACACGCACACACGCACACACACACACACACACACACACACAAATAAATAAATAAATAAATAAAAGAAGATGAAAGGAATACACAGAGTCATTATACAAAAAAGAATTGGCAGATGACCAACCATTTCAAAAGGTCGCATGTGAAGAGGAACCAATGGCATTGAAGGATGAAGTGGAAGCTGCCTTGAAGGAATTGGCAAAACACAAGGATCAGGAAATTGATAGAATACCAATAAAGATGTTTCAACAAACAAATACAGCACCACAAGTGCTAAAAATGCTTATGCCAACAGATTTGGAAAACAGCTATCTGGCCAACTGACTGGAAAAGATCCATATTTGTGCCCATTCCCAAAAAAGGGATCCAACTGCATGTGGAAACTATTGAACAATGTTAAAATTAATATTAATATATTAACAATATTAATAATAAAGATCATTCAAAAGCAACTGCTGCAGTATATAGAGAGGGAACTGCCAGAAAATCAAGCCTGATTCAGAAGAGGGCATGGAACCAGGGACATCATTGCTGATGTCAGGTGGATATTAACTGAAAGCAGAGAGTATCAGAAAGATATCTGTCTATGTTTTATTGACTGTGTGTTATCTGACTGTGTGGATCATAAGAAATTATGGATAACCCTGTGAATAATGGGAATTAACAGCACTTAATTGCACTAATAAGGAATGTGTACATAGACCAGGATGATGTTGTTCAAACAGAACAAAAAAACACAGCCTGGTTTAAAGTGAAGAAAGGTGTGTGTCAGGGCTGTATCCTTTCGCCATACCTCTTCAATCTCTATATTGAGCATATAATCCAAGAAGCTGGATTTTATGAAAAAGAACATTGCACCAGGATTGGAGGAAGACTCATTAATAATCTGCCTTATACAGATGACACAACTTCTCCTTGCTAAAAGTGAAGAGGACTTGAAACATTTACTGATGAAGATCAAAGAACATAGGCTTCAGGATGGATTGTGACTAAACATCAACAAAACAAAAACCTTTACAACTGGGTCAGTATGCAACTTCACAATGAATGGAGAAAAGATTGAGGTTGTCCATTATTTTGCTTTACTTAGTTCCACAGTCAACACCCATGGAAACAGCAATTGAGAAATCAAAAGATACATTGCTTTGGGAAAAGCTGTGGCAAAAGATCTCTTTAAAGTATTGATGACGAAGGTGGGCCTGACTCATGCCATAGTATTTTCAGTTGCAGCATATGGTTGTGAAAATTGGATATTGAACAAGGGAGACAGGAGAAGAATTGATGCTTTTGAATTATGGTGCTGGAGACGATAATTGAATATATTATGGACTGCCAAAAAAACCAAGAGATCTGTCCTAGAAGAAGTGTAACCAGAGTGCTTCTTGGAAGCAATGATGGCTAGACTGTGTCTTATGTATTTTGGACATGTAATCAGGAGGGACCAATCCCTGAAGAAGGATATCATGTTCGGGTGAGTGGCAGGTCAAAGAAAAAAAGGAAAACCCTCCACTAGATGGATTGACCCACTGTCCACAACAATGAGCTTAAACATAGTTAAGATTGTGTAGGGATGAAGCATAGAGAGGAAGGGAAGAGACATGACTCTGGGACTGCTTGGCTCAGTGCTTATCTAACCCACCTCAAGTCCTAAAGCATAAGGTCAAGCCCATGAGGTAAGGCAGGATGGTCTCTGATAGAAGCAGCTGGGGCATGTCTGTCCTCAAATTTCATGCCACGTCATATCACCTGATATCATTTGATTGGTTGGTCCAGTCACCTGATGTCAACTAATTGGCCACCAAAATGTCATAATGACATCACAAGTTTTGATTGGTTGACCCAAAAGGCTTATAAGTGTGGTGCACAGGCAGAGAGTTTGAGTTCTTCCATGTTTGGAAATAAAGCAGTTACCATCCAGAAAAGCTCCCAGAGTGGTGTTTCTGTATGTACTCAAGATTAGCGGGCTTGTTGCATGTGGGGTTTCAGTTCCTGGCCAGAACCGAGCCCAAGATCATTTGTCTGGCATAGAATTGGGGAGTGTTTGGTTCCGCTGTACATAGGGTCACTATGAGTCAGACTTGACTCAACAGCAACAAACAACAACAACATACCTACATGCTTCTCCCTGTGGTTGGGGAAGGCCCAGATACTTTTATCTACAATCACTGTAGTATAGTAGGGCATTGCAAGATTCTGCCTACCTTGGGGAAGAATCTCTATGGATGAACCAGCCCCAAGGTCTTACACTATGCTTGTGGCCACCAACAATGTCATACTGTGTTGTACCCTGAGTCTCTAGCCCACCAGGATCATCACCATACTGAGGCAGGACCAAGACCCCATACTACTAAGGGCTGCATATTGCAGAGGTGAACTCATGTCCCAAGGCTGTAGCCACAGGGATGCTGGCTTGAATAGATGTCTGGTACACTGAGGCCAAGGGTCTTCTGTAGCATGAGGGTTGTTCCAGAGGTTCCATCTATAGGCAGTCCTGGGAATGACAACTGCTGGGTTTCACTAGCCTGGCACAAAAACACATGGCCAAGTCCTCTGTTTGCTATCCCATCTACCCCCTGTGAACGGAGTCTTGCTTTATCCTACGTTATCTGAGGCTGTTGAAATATTTGTAATGGAAGTTCCTTTGACACGTAGGCTGATGCTTAGCTGGGTTATGCCTGAATTTCACAGCTTGGATGACCTGGATACCAGTGCCCAAGCTGCAGCAGGCAGGGGCACAGAATGAAATATGTGTCCATCCTATCAGGGAACAAGTGTATGCTGGTGCCAGGGCAACCTAGAGCTACATCTGTGAGCACTGGTCTGAGGATAGCTTGATTGCCCATGGTTGGGGAAAGGGGATGTGAATCTAGTCCCGGTTTACCAAGGTTGATGCCAAGTTATACTGCACTTGAATCTCACAGCCATGCAGACCTGTATGTCTCAGGGGTGAAAGAATTTTACCCCAGTACCACTCTAAGACTGGCAATGAGGCAGGTTGGAACTAAAGTCTGTCTCACCAGCTTGTAGATTTCCATGGTGTACAGGGACAAGTCTAGAGGCTATGTCTTCAAACTCTGGTTTGTGTTTCCCTCGTTCCTCTATGAACTCAGCACTGTGCTTATTTGGGGGACCTGTCCCCCATCAGTTAGAGTCTTGCCACCTCCTCTACTGCCTAAGATTGAGTAAGGGGTGATGGCAACAGTCTCCTGGTGACCCAGTTAACACAGATCCAAGGCTCAGTCCATAGCTATTAGCCTCCTTGTAGGACTTGTGGGCTTCTCATTGATACCAGGTTCCACAGCAGTGGGTCTGGTACTGATTTTCAAATCTAAGGCCTGCACTTAATCTCCTGTCCTTTTCCTCAGCAAGAGGCATCTGGCAATCAGGAATTGGGGAATGGGTGGCATGAGCAACTCTTTCCTCTCAACTTCTTCAGTGTCTTTTCTTTTTGTTATACCTAAAGCAGGCACTATGATCTTTCTCTTGGTTTCCTTAGTTTTTGTGAAGGTATTTTGGTGCATGAATAAGGGTTGAACTTGTGTGTTTGTGTGAAGATTGCTGGAGGATGTCCCACATAGCCAAAATTTTGCATCACAAACTCATTTTTAAAACTTATGTATTTTTTTACTATCAATGGTATACTTTTATGCTTGTTCATGCTTATTTTTGTCATTTAAGTTCCCGGTTCATACATTTAAAAAATTATTAGCATATATTAATTGTAAAAAATAATGGGCTTCATTATGAAATTTTCATACATGCATATAGTGTACTTTGGTCATATCTACTCTCCCTTATCCTCTGTTGTCCCCTCTCCCTTTTTTTCCATTTATTTATTGGTAACTTAATATTTTTATCATAGGTTTGTAGGAATTCTTGTCATGCCAATTCTAAATATATCCCTTGTTTTACTTCATTTACCATAATTCTATTCAATTATTAATTTTAAATCAAAAATATTACATTTTTCTTTTTTAAAAAGTCAAACCTAAAGTTGCTTTTATTTATTTCAGGTGATTTTAAACTTGAAATGCTGCTTCATGACTACTTTAAAATGGTTGACTGAAGACACACACTGGACAACCCTCTTATTAAAGGCTTTTATACACATACAAACAGGTACACACATTTCTTTTTGAGGGGCACTAGGGGTTGAACTCATGTTCTTGCACATACTTTTCAAGTGCTATCACTGAGCTTCATTCCAGCCCATGTTTTACTTTTTATTTTGAGATAAGATCTCACTAAATTACACAGGCTTCCTCTGCCCTCAAACTTGTGATCCTCCTAACTCTGCCTCCCGAGTCAGTGGGATTGCAGGCATGTGCCATCACACCCAACACACACACACACACACACACACACACACACACACACACAAATTTTAATTAATACACAAAAATGAAGCCAGTCACTGTGGTGTATGCCTGTAATCTCAGTGACTCAGGAGGCAGAAACAGGAGGATCACAGGCTGAAGGCCAGAGGCAGTCTGCACAACTTAGGGAAAGCTTGTCCCAAAAATCAATAAAATAAAATTCGATACAAGTGCAGCTCAGTGGTAGAGCACTTACTTAGCATATGTGAAACCTTTGGTTCAAAGCCCCCACACCAGTACTGCACAAATCAAAAAGCACAAAAGTATATATATTTATGGGGTATCATGTGATGTTTTGACACATATATATATTGTACAATGTCCAAATCAGGGTAATCATATATGTCTCCTAAAACATTTATTATTTATTTGTGGTAAAAACATCAAAAATCCTTTCCTCTAGAATTTTTGCAATATACAGTACATTACCATTATCTATAGTTACCCTACTGTAGAACAGAACTCCAGAACTCATTTCTCCTACTTACTAACAACTGTATATTTTTAAAAACCTAGAACAGCACTAGAAATAGAAAATCCATCCTCCCAGTGGACAAGAAATGAATCACCGGAAGGTGGCAGATGGTTGAATCAGATTAAAGGAGGAAATCACAACTCAAAAGTTCTATACAAGAAAAGTCCTGTGGAAAAAAAATGTCATGATGTGGGGAACAGGAGAAGGGAGTTGTTATGAACTTAGGTGTGATACTTGTGTGAAAGAGGAAGAAACCAGGTATCAGTTGCCAGAATCTTGGTAGGTGAGGCTGTCCAAAAATGCCAACAACATTTCATCTTATACCTTAAGGCCAAATAGAGGTCTTTGTGGTCATGGATGAGCAATAAGCTCAATCATGTGGGCCTGAGAGTCATAGCAGTGAACTCAGGAGCTGGAGACACCCAGGAGGAAATGGAAAATTCTGGGACTAGAAAATTAGCTCTTGATAAAGTCCTTCCTACAGCATTCTACTTGTCATGAGTACACTCACAAAGTGAACACATAAGGAAAAGTCTCTAGGCATGAAAAACTATGTAAAAGAGGTCTGAGCGTCAAGGAATAGAATTAACACCATAATGGAGCTGCATTAGGAGAGTACAAGGAACATAACTTTAGAATGTGTAACATCATTTTTTTCAAAGTGAAGAGGAGGAAATTTAACCCACACCCAAGTGAAACAAACAAACATAAAAAGAAACTTTGGATGCATTAAAGTTGGTTAATAAACAAAATTCACAGATAGAATGGCTATTAGAATGGATTCAGGTGATGAGTGGATGAGTGAATTAGTGAAGAACATGATCAAAAACTTTTTCCCTCAAATTCAACCATAAACCACAAAGAAGGAAAACATGAAAAATAAAAGTAAGGAAACAAGGAGAATGGATCTTGAAATTCTAACATGGGCCTAAAAAAATTTCAGAGAAAATAGAATTCTTAAAATAGAAAAGAAGAGATAATAAATACTAGCAGCATTAATCTGGATAACTGGGTCCTTAACAAATTGCTAAAAAAATAAACAAAGCAAAACTTCATACGAAAAGACTCCTGGCCCGACCATTTTTTTTGAGAGGTTGGGAGCATTGCAAGAAGAAGATCGTGGTGAGGAGTCCTGAGGGACAGCAATGAATAGCATCAGCGGTTGGGAGATGTGGGGCAAATGGCTAGGTACAGAGTACTTTTCTTCTCTACTTCTTGTTTTATTGATTTCATTATTATTTATCATTACTATTATTATTTTGTTTTCAAATTCCAAAAATACTAAGCCAAGGGATAAAGAAAGATTGAGAAATGATCCTTAGCTAGATATTTAAATTTTCTCAAAATTCTCAATAACTGAGTTCTTCTAGTAACTGAGGAACTGACCAGTATTTCTTTTACACATGAAAATTATTACTTTTATTGCTTAAGTGTAAGTTTAAATATTAGCGCCTAGATGAATTTTTTTCTACTCTGTAGACACCTTTCCTTTATCCCAAGAAAATTCATTAGTGTGATTAAAAAGGCCCATCCTCAATGCAACATACAGCTGGATTGTATAATCACCTATAATTTCTATTTTTCCAAACAAGGATCTTCAAATATACGTGAACTAATGGAATGTTTTTAGCCCTCAAGTATAAAAATAAGATAAAATCTTTCCCTCTCAACCTAACATTGGCAAGTTTTCTGCATAAATTTTATTTTTGACTGCAGATATATTTTTGGTACCATTTACTATTGGCTGTATTCCAATTCTCAACCTCTACTAAATCAGTAACATATACTAGAAATTTGATTTATGTATTCATTTTTTCCTTAAAGTCTTCCTTCTCAGAGAGAAAGTAGAAATTCCTTCAGAGCACCAGCACTAATGTACTACTTTATAGGTGACACCTACTCAAATTTCCAGGGTAATGGTTACATACAGTAAGAAAATCTCAGGCTGCTCACTTGTAAAAATGAAATGCATAATCAACCACACTACAAACACTTTGACTTTTTTCTTACATTTAAATTATTCTTCCAAACATCTATATTTGTTCAAGAAGTCAATGGTCTAATTCTAATGAGAAACATAAAGCATACCCATATGTGGTGAGACTGAAGGCGCAGAGTTCTTTAAAATAAGAAATTCCGCCAATTTTTCTCTCCATTCCTTTCCCTCCAATGGATCAGATTTTATGTATGTGTGCAAAGGCTCAGACATATTCTCTGTCATTCAAATATGATAAAGTTTGAAGAGGGAAGGAAAAATGTTTCAAAGAGAAAAGGATATTACAAATTCTGGAGTCAGTTTTTTTGAATTTATGTCTTCTTAAAAACATATCAAAGGCATAATGATAATTACTCCTTGATCATAAAGACAGCATCTTCAATTATGAGAGAAGGACCTGGCAATCCATTCCCAAAACAACCAGCCATTAAAGACCCTATGACTAGCAGAGAAGGACTGACAATAGTGCCAGACATGGCACACTGTTTTGTCTATTGTATATAAGGTTGCTATGAGTCAGACAGACTCACGGCAGCTAACAACAACAATAACAACAACAACAACAACAACAACAACAGCAGCAGCAGCAGCAACAGCAGCAGCAGCAATATACTCAATTATAAGTGGAGCAGAACATAATAGGTATTTACTACTGAAAGGTAAATTGTGGTTTTATGGTGAAAATTGCTGTAAGAAAACTACTGTCTCAGGAATTATTTGAACAGAAAGAATAAAGACAGTACAAAGTCAAAGAGCTGGGAATTCAGTGTGTGACACTGAATTCTATAATTATAGTAGCTAAATTGGCCAACATGACAAAATAAGTAAATAAAAGATGTGTAACAGAGATATGTGAATGATGACATCATTGGACTAAAGATCCAGGTGCAAAGATCAAATAACATTAAAAAAAACAGAGGTCAGCAGAGGATAATGCAACCCAAAACTGTTGGTAGATAATGTACAGTGAAAGCTGTATGTTGTCAAAAATAGCAGACATAATTATGTGGTGAATGAAAATGATACACAAGAAATCTGGAAGCCCAAGATAACAAGTGGGGAAGGACAATAAACAATCAACAAAAGTTAAGCTATAGAACACAGAAAAAATTAAGGCAACACTAAGGTACAGATTTTGCCTCTGAAACACATGAAGAAACAGCTTCCCAGTTCTTTATTGTTGAAGAATTAATGATTAATCAAGATTTCACTTGTGATCAACCATCATAATTCAGTGTACATGTGTGTTTAAGAAATTGTTATGCAAAAATTATATTAAATGACAGGTAGAGCTGGGGTGGTAGCACATATCTGTAATCCCAGCTACTTGGGAGGCTGAGGCAGGAGGATCACAAGTTCCAGGCCAGCCTGGGTAACATAAGAGATCTTTTCTCAAAATAATGGTAAAGAAATAAATAAACATGGGTTAAGTCATACCTTAGCGCTGGAACACTTTCCTAGCATTCATTACACCCTAGGTTGAATCTTCAATTCTGAAACTAAATAAATAACAAGAACAATAACAAAACACATAGAAGGTTTTTGTGACATCATTTGTTCTGATTTCTAGTATTCATGATTTACAATCCGGCATTGTAAATGGGACCTTTCTAAAATAAATTGGGCAGCAGGCCATATGATCAGTATCTTGGGATCAAGGCCATGACTATTTTATATTGATGTTTTGAGTCACCATACTGGGTAAACTCATATTAGAACAAGATTGCCGGGAAGCTAGTTCTGCTTGACTATTGTGAAGTAACTAGATCCCATGTGTGACCCTGAAAAAGGGATTACTTGCTATTTTGACAAGCTCCTTATAGGATTTAATATAACCTTCCCATCTAAGTTATTTCATTAATTTTATGTTTTGTTCTCAAGAAAACATGAATGATCCTAAGTATTTTTACAATGAATGTGAAAGATTGAAGAAAAGACCATGATATATGTGAAAGAATAAAGAGAAAGTGTTATTTATTGACTGATTGATTGATTGCACTTATTTGGAGCATGATTTTTCCCCTACTTTCTTAGTCCATTAGGGCTGCTATAAGAGAATACCATAGACTGGGCAAATAAAAAGCAGACTTTATCTCTTTTTTTAAAAATGTACTAGAGATTAGATTGTCTAAATCAAGGTGTGAGCTGATCCAGTTATTGGTGAAGTTCTACTTCCTGGTTTGTGGATGGTTACCTTCTCACTGTGTACTCACGTCATATTTCCTCAGAGTGTGCTGTGGAGAGAAGTCACCCTGCCTACTTTTTCTCCTAAAGCAATTAATCTCATCATGAGAGTGGAGCTTTCATCAATCTAAATTAATTACTTGCCAAATCTCCAGTTTCTAATGCCATCATTTTAGGGGTATGGCTTCAATGTGTAAATTTTGGAGGAGTACTAATATTCCCTATTTTTTCATCATTTTCTAATAGCATATTTTCACAATTTTTTCTTATGCATGACTCTTCTAACATCTCTAAATTTTGATATAAAGAAATGATGATATAAGAAGGAAAAATCCTATTCAAAGGTTGGATCATAATAAAAGTGGGGGAAGATAAGAATGATGTCAATATAAATGGACTAGAAATCACATGTAATTGTTCTAACAAGATAAAAACAAAGACCACTACAGGAAAAGTTTCTATCTTAAACAGAACTGGAACCCAAGGACATATAGAAAAATACTACTAAGTAAAACAGAAGACTTAGACGGGAAACTTAGATGGGAAGTGTGGGAGAGGGTGAAGCATAGGGGAGGGTAAGGGGTAACCTATATGAATAATGTTTATCAAAATGCATATATGGAAATGTCACAATGAACAGCATGTCAAAATGAATCACATCAAGATGTACATTAAAAATTTCTAATAAAAAAAAGAAATGATGATATAAATGTTTTGCCCTCCTCTTCTTTTTAAATTCTTAGGTTACAACTTTAAACTACAAGTATTCTCTGTTCTGTTCCTTGTTCATTTCTAATCATTTTGTTTGAAGAGACTTAAAAACATGACTTGCAGAAACCTATCATTATTTCTTTTTACAGGACAAGTCCCTCAGACTGAAAACAGACTGTAGTTCTTGAAAACAAAGTTGTAAAAGAAACTTTTAATATGATGAAACCAGTTTTCTCTTTTAAAGTGTATTGCAAAACACAGTTGCTATGGTCTTATACATGAGCTCATTATAGCAAACACAGCCTCAAATGAACATCCCTTACAGTTCAGGCCGTGACACTCCAACTTCCAACTTATAGCATTTAGTTAATTAATTAACTAATTAAAATCAGTTTTTTTTCACAGTACTATAAGTTTGTACCCAGGGCCTCAAACATGCTAGGAAAATGTTCTAGTACTGAGCTAACCCCCAACCCCTTTTTCTTTTTTATCATGAGACAGGATCTCACTTAAACAAGCTGCCTCTGGCCTTGAACCTGCAATCCTCTTGCCTCAGCCTCCTGAGTTGCAGGGAATTCAGGCATGTGCTATGGGGGTAGGCTAGAATTTAATATTATTTGCTTGTAGGCTCTCTCTTGGTACAGGCAACCATTTGGCCTGTGTCCACCACTGAGAAAGTAGTGGGAACTTTGTGACACAGTGGAGTGAATAAAAGTCCTGACTCCTTCTCTCTAAGCTATAAATTTAACACTATTCTCCAAGTTCTGCCAAAAAAACTCCCAGGTTCTAGATTCCTATCTAGCAGTGTATTTGATAATATGCCCCTTAATTTCCTCTTCCCCTTTCCTTTCTTACTTATCTATGCTCCTGTCTCTCGTAAGAATAACTCCCAAGTAAGCTGCCTTTACTCAAGTCTCAGTTCAGGGTCTACTTCTGGGAGAATTCAAGCTAAAAGACAGCCCCATATTGCTTCGTTCCTGGTATTTATGGAAATGGTGAAATAATGCTTTTGTAAGCAAAAAAAAAAAAAAAAAAGAAAAAGAAAAGAACTTTTTATGTCAGTGTACTAATATGAAATGGACAAGAGTGATTCAGAGCAAGGAAAATGCTTTCTGTGAAACTGAGCAGAAGCAGTGATGTCTTTGTCATCTCTATCTGACTGGATTTAAAATACATAGTTTAAAAAATTCTGTCATTAAATAACTCACAAAATATCTCTGATTTTATTAACTCCTTATTTTAATTTACTTTAATTCACTTGATTTCAGATGCTCATTCAACCCAGGCAGAGTGAACAATACCCAAATAAATAAATGGATACGGGGCACTTCTCTTGAAGAGTTTCTAGAGTAGTTGGAGCATAGGTATCCAGATGAAACAAAACTGATTATCAACACCTATCATGCTTACCCTTTGAATAATTAGAACTGGATGAAAATATACATGTTAAAATTGGGAAAAATGAGAAAATCTCTTTTACACTCTCTCTAGTAGGATCATTTTATTTCTTCTCAATATCAAATCCTATCACTTCAACTGCCATCCAGTTGTGAATGTCTCCTAAATCTATCTCTAGACTTAATCACTCTTGTGAATTCTAGAGCTGCATATCCTATTTTCTACTTCCTGTCCCCACTTTTTTAAAAATAAGCATATCAAGCTCATTAAGGTTAAATTGGCACTCTTTCTTTTGACCTCCATATCTATTTACATCCCATTTTTTTCTGAAATCCTCTAAGTAGCCCATATATGTGACCACTTCTTCAAGAATCTAAGTCTTATTAAATTTGGCAGCACATGTGTTGTGTATGCCTCCAATTTGCTGTATACTTTTGATTCTAATCCAACACCCTTTCAACAGTTTTAGAGGGCTACAAAATTACATGCTTATTAGAATCACATGGACATTGAGTTTGAAGGTGAGCTTTCTCAACCTTGAATCAAATCCATAGACATTTCTAATATGCATCTGGTATTACAGCCTTCTGAAGCTGTTGAAAATGTGTGGATTAGAATTGAGAATATATGGGTATATTGCTAATGGGCTGTCCTCTGTCTTTATTGTTCTCTGATAATCTAAGCTTGTATTATTTCTCTGTTGGAGTCATTATTCATCCATTCTTGTTTCCATATAAGCCATTTCTACTTAGAAACCAGAATAACCTTTCAAAAAGAAAAATTAGATTATGGTTCTTCCCTTTGGAAAATCCTCGGGTGAAATCCAAAACAATTAATATAAAAATTACTTATAAATATTTCTACCTTCAGTTGCATCTTCCACCATGTTCTAGCCATCCATGCCCCATAATTCATCGTAAAAAAACCATGTTCCTTCTTTTATAACTGATGTTTGATAGAATTTTCTCCATGTTTATACAAGTAGGCTTGTTCTTGCTATTTATCTCATTTTAAACATTCTTTCCTCATTGATGCTTCCTCAGCACATATGTAAAATGAATAAATGTATGAATAAGTATAAAAAAAGGAATGAAACACCTGGCAGTGAGGTGTGTGCGTAGATGCATGTGTGTGTAATCTTCAGAAATGCTGAGAAAAATGAACAAAAGTAAAAAGGAAGATAATTGTGAAGCAAACTAGTCACGTAGGGATTCCCGAAAGAGGTGAGTCATATCTGAACCTGACAAAGGCCAGGTTTTGTCCTTAAAGAGAAATTTATGCAGTAGACCCATATTTCAAATGCCTGTTTGGAGATGAGCAGAGATATTCCAGGAATGTCAAAAGAGAAACATAACTGGAGCAGGGAGAGGGTGATACTAAGAAAAAGTGGGAAGGACAGGATTTAATCTCCAGGCTGAGTGCAAATTTTCCTCAGGGAACAAGAATAAACCAATGCTTGTATTAATGAATGAGTGGAATAAAAAAAATCTAAGTAATTTAGAGCCTTATCACAGAATAAAATCTTTATGATGCTGTCTGGTATCCCATGCGTTCCCCCTCACCCCCGAAATCAGTGCATGGAACAAAATGTTCAGCAAAAGTTCTTGCTGAAACCCTTCCTCTCTGTGTTGTGTTTTCTATCTTACCTGCCTAAAGTGGTCTTAGAGGGAGTTGTCATTTGCACTCCAGAGAAGGAGGATGCTGGGCACATCCCCAGCTCTGACAGAATCTGGTTGTCCCAGGAATGACTTCCTTTGGTGTGAAATTTCGAAGTCCCCAAAATACTAGCTCTGTTGCTATTTAGATAAAAAGTACAGAACCATATCTAAGGTACATGAGGAGAATTTTTCAATGACCGTTTAGTAGTAATGACTACAATCCTGCTCCCCTGCAGTGCTAAATGTTCCACCTCCACCCATCTTGTCTTCATGAAATAAAAATATGTAAACATATATATATATATATATATATATATATATATATATATATATATATATATATGTAGAGCACAATACAGAGAGGAAGGGTTTCAGCAAGAGCTTTGGAGACAAATAGATGTGAGAATGTCTGAAGGCAACAATTTGCTAGCTCTCTGACTTGGAAAAGTTACTTAATTTCTCCTCCTCAACTCCAAATTGCAGTGCTTTCTATAGGATTAATTTTAAGAGTATACATAAGTCACTCAATGACATGTGTGACACAGGAAGGATTAATAAGTGTATGATCATTATCATTGTTAATATGTTAAAGCATAATATCTGATGTGAGTTCCAACCCTGATGTTAAGATTGCTCATTTCACTTTAGCAGCACCAGCCAGCTCCTTATCTTGTCTCTCTGCCCACCACCCTGGTGCTGACAAATAGTGGTATCAATGATAGAAATGGTAGAGTATTAGTTTAATTTTAGAAATGCCTTATGATGGACAAAAATTAGTGGAATTATCTTGTAGGTAGCCTGACAGTAACATTTTGCCTGGCACAGATTGACATGTGGTGAAATCCTAAAATGAAATTTTGAAAACTGAACTAAATACAACTTTTTAAGTCATATCTTTGTATTTTACTAATTATGAAATGGATGAACTCTTTAAAAATTGTTAGCATATATTTACACAAAATAATGGGTTCCATCATGTTTTTTTTTTCTTTCTTTTTTAAATGGGTCTGTGTTTAAATTCACTTAACATGTCATGTCTGCTTGTTTCTCTGTCTGTTTTGCAGTGCTGGGGAATCAAACCTTGGTATGCAAGGCCTTCCTCATCACAGATAAGTGGTCAGCCACTGAGCTACACTCCCAATTGCCTGTCATATTTTTAATACTCTCACAGGTAAAACACAAAGTCTTAGATTCTCTAACAAGAGGACCTGTACTTACTGAAGGTGTCCATGTACTCAATTGTGGTTGCATTAGTTTGCACTACTTTTAATACTGCCACAGTATATTTGTGATTGGTATATACAAGATTTTTGTTATTTGTCCATTTTATTGTTAGAGTAACACGTTGTTGTTGTTGTTGTGTGCCATCGAGTCATGTCCGATTCATAGCAACCCTCGGAGGGTTTTCAATGTCTGATTGTTTTTCAGGACTGCCTTGGGAGTGGATTGCTATGTCCTTCTCCCATAGAGTAACACTAATAAGCATTAAAATATTTTTCGATGATATAGATGGAGGACTAAAGGAAACTTTTGTCTTATGAGCATCTTGAATTTTGGTAGTGGTTCTGAAAACTGTTATAGACAAAGTCTTAATCTTTCAGAATTTCAAGAACTACATCTAACATTTAAAGATGAAATACATTGCTCCAATTGTAATCAAAATTTATGATAGCACTTAAGCAAACCTTGGAACATTTTATGTACTATGACTTCATGTTAGCTGTTATCTGTCCTATTATTCTCACTATTATTTTTGAGTTGTGTTGCTCCTGGGATATTCCCCACACAATATCTTTGACATTTGATCTTATTGTTAAAACATCACATAAGGAGTAATGGGACATAATTATACTTCTCAATGCTTCTCATGATTGCAGACTTAGAATCTTATATGTAAAGTCTCAGAATTGCCTAAACTCAGCCTGTGTATAAATTATAGGATGTACATGACATATATAGACAGAAACTTTAGAGGAAAGGAATGAGGCACAATCACTTGAGAAATAGTTGACTGAAATGGAATCTGGTAAGTGATAAGGATTAGAATCTTCCTTTTAAGTGACAAAGGTCTCCTATGAAATCTCTTTCTCAAGGAAAAACTGTGGCTAAGGGTAGCCACCACAGAGCAATACAAGGATGCAGAAGCAGAGAATCCACAATGTTGCCGATCACAGGTTGCCATCTGTGATGTGACATTACAGTTTGTCTATCTTTTATAGGCATCTGCAGCCTTAGCATCCTGGCATCTGATCCCGCCTGATCTAGGAAGCTAAGCAGGGTGGACGTGGTTAATCCTTGGATGGGAGACTGCCTGGGAATATCAGGTACTGCAGGCTAGTGAGAAGGACCTGGCAATCCACTCCCAGAACAATCTGCCATTGAAAACCCTATGAATAGCAGAGAAGCACTAATAATAGTGTCAGGCATGACACAGTGTTAGGCAGCGCTTCATCTGTTGTACATAGGGTTGCTATGAGCCGGACTTCAACTCAATAGCACATAACAACAACAATAACAATCTTTTATAGAACTCTGTTGGACTGTGCTTCTTGACAGCTGGATTATGTCCAAGAGTAATCGGATCTTCATCCAAGATGGGTCTGAGTCTCTATTTACTGAGCCCATTTCAAACATTAGTAGCTGCATTTTCTTTCTTTCCTTTCCTTTTTTTTCTTTTCAGTTGTTGTTGTTGTTAGGTGCCGTCGAGTCGGTATACGACTCATAGCGACCCTCTGTACAACAGGGGAAACACTATTGTCAATGCTTCTCTGCTATGCATTGGGTTTTCAATAGCAGATTGATTTTTGGGAGGGGGTTGCCAGGTCCCTCTCCCAAGCCTACAATTTCTGGTGTTCCCAGGCAGTCTCCCATCCATCCAGGTACTAACCAGGCCCAACCCTGCTTAGCTTCCGAGATCTGACGGGATCGGATGCCATAGAGCCATGGCTGCAGGCTTTTTCCACTACTAAGAGTCAAACCCAGGGCCTCATGCTTGCATGCTTTACAAGTGTTGGAGCACTGAGCTGTACCCCCAGCCCATTTTTTTTAACTTTTTGAGACAGGGTCTTACTAAATTATTCAAACTGCCTCTGGTCTCGCAATCCTCCTGCCTCCACCTCCTGAGCAGCTGGGATTACAGTTGTGCGTCACCTTGCCCAGCTAGTAGCTGCATTTTCACCTGACAACAAACCAGCTACTAAAAGCCAATCTGCATGACCATTTACTGAATGGGGTTGTATCTTTCCGAGTGTTAAAAACGCAGTATATCATTTTAGGAATACAGTCTGTGTGTGTGTGTGTGTGTGTGTGTGTGTGTGTGTGTGTGTGTGTGTGTTTGAGCAGCCCATTTGCCAAAGCATTGTAATTGTGGGAGCTAAAGACTTCCTTTCCTCTCTACTTTCCTCTTTTCTAGTAGCTGCTCATATCCTTATTGATCTGTTTTATATTTGTGAAGGAATTTTTGTTTCCCTCAAGCTATTTGATCTGTAGTACAGTAAGCTTGAGGATGAGTGCTTTTCTCTGTTTGTCATGCTATCTTCAAAATAGTGAACTGTTGTAACATAAGGAAAGTTGTGATCTGCAAGTCTCTCTGAGGTCTCTGAGTAGTGTTTGAAAATTCAAGTTATGGGTCATTACCAAAAAAAGTGACAGTGTCAGTGTTAAGGTGTTGCATGGGTATTCCTTAAAAGCAGTGTCTAATGGTTGAGGTCCCAAGTTTGATTCCCAGCACCACAAAAATGGGAGAAGGGCGTGGCAACCCACTCCCAAGGCAATCCTGAAACAAACTGCCATTGAAAATCCTATGAGGGTCGCCATGAGTCGGATACCGACTCAACGGCACACAACAACAACAACAATGGTTGCCAAGGATATAAGACATATTCATCACACCATTGCAAACACAACTGCAATAACTCAGTTGATACAAGGGCAGAAAACCTCAAAGTGAGACTTTGAGATTTTTTTCCTGTTTCTAGTGTTTTGTGTCAAATCATGACATTTTGACACATGTATACAATGTACCTTGATAATATTCATCCCCATTCATCCTTTCTTCTCCCATTCCATCCTCCTGTTGGCCTCCATCCCCCCAAGTAGTCCCCCTTCTACTTTCATGTCCTTTTAAAAATATGTAGATTCCGCAAATGAGAAACTATGTATTATTTGTTTTTCTGTATCTATCTTATTTTGCCTAATATGATAATCTTCAATCCCATCCATTTTCCTGTACATGACATAGTTTTATTTTTTTCAGGTCTAAATAATATTTCATTGTGTATATATACCACATTTTCTTTATCCATTCATCTACTAGTGGGCAACAAGTCTGATTCCATAACTTGGCTATTGTGAATAGAGCCACATAAATGCATTCTTGAAAAACTTTTTATTCACTCACAAACACTCATCGAGAACTGACATTGTGGCAACCAGTGGTCTACATGCTATGGAAAATGGTGCATAGAAGTGTAGCACACATAGTCTCTATTCTCATAAAGATTATTATGTAGTAAAAGGGACAACATTAATAAATAATTAATAGAAAGTGAGATTATGTATTCATGGGAGCTACCAAAGAGACTCATATGATCCCACGGAGTTTTATAATAAAGAAAGCTTACTGGAAACCTACATTTCTAAAAAAAATATTTATTAGCTCCACTAACTTACATTGTGGGGCTGGGATTTAGCTCAGCTGGTACAGTACTGCTCTGCTGTCCTCTGAGGTTCTGGGGTTGATTCCCAGCACTGCAAAAACAAGAGAAGGACTTGGCAATACAGAAACAATCAGCCACTGAAAACCCTACAAGGGTCGCTATGAGTCGAATATGACCTAACAACAGTAACAACCTACATTATGCTTTTGGAGCACAGTGTCCCCACAGAAAAGTAGAAACAAGAGCATATTTGTAGACCAACTTGAATGTTTTTGAAGATAACTTACTAATACTCTATTTAATTCTTATTCATGTTTAGCTTAGCGTAATAAATTAGACATAGCTATTTGATCTACATTTTCATTTCAATACATATGCACGTATGTAATATGAGTCTTAGTTCATGCTGTTGATAGAATATCTGGGAATGGATAATTTATTAGGAACAGAGATTTACTGACTCATAGAGCTGGAAGCTGGCAAGTTCAAGACTGAGGGGCTGACATTCATCAGGGACCTACTTCTTGCATCTTCCATGGCAAAAGATTAGAGAGAGATGAAAAAGACACACAAAAAGGAGGCTAAACTTGTTTTTTTTATATAAGGAACTCACTCCTAAGATAATAAACCTATCACTGTGATAATATAATTAACCCTTTTATGAGGGTAGAGCTTTTATGACCCAATAACCTCATAAAGGAGCAATCTCTTACTACAATGGCAATTTAATTTCAACATGAGTTTGAGAAAGGACAAGCATTTGTACCATAACAGTATGTATGAATGAATGTGTGTTTCACATTACTTGGCATTTGTTTGCTCCAAGATCTCTCATCTTACCTTCTCTTACATATCCTTTACCTCAGTAATAAATCCTCTTCTATAATTCCTCATGCTTATACAACATAGGTATGCCTTTCTTCTTTTTGCCTTACCCTTTTGATAAATGCATGTGGAGTGGGGTTACTTCATCAAATTTGGCAGACACCATTTCAATTTCTAAGCTAGCAACACACCATGAATTTCTACAGTGCAAGAATTTCCCCTGAGTTCTAGTCCTCTATATGCAACTTTGTACTAGACAGTAAGCTGAAACTAAATATCATCCTTTGTAACTCTGAAACTCAAAATATCTGAAACTAATTATTATTTTCCTCAATTTTGATTCTTTCTATGCAATTATTATTATTATTTTGTGTGTGTGTGTGTGTGTGTGTGTGTGTGTGTGGTCCTGGGTTGTTGAACCTTGTTGTTGTTAGGTGCTGTCAAGTCTGACTCATGGTGACCCTATGTACAGCAAATTGAATCACTCCCCAATTCTGTGCCAGGCACATGATCTTATTTATGCTTAAGCCCATTGTCACAGACACTGTGTCAATCCATCTGGTGGAGGGTTTTCATTATTTTTGTTGACCTGCCTTTCTCCCAAACATGATGTCTTTCTCTAGGGATTGATCCCTCCTGACTACATGTCCAATAAACATCAGACACAGTCTAGCTGTCCTTGCTTCCAAGATGCACACTGGCTGTACTTCTAGGACAGATCTGTTGGTTGAACCTAAGGACTCATAAGTACTTTGCAAGTGCTTTACCACTAGGATGCAAGCTGAACCCATTTTTAAATTTTATTTTTTTTCTTTTGAGATAAGGTCTTATTAAGTTACGCAGGCTGCCTCTGTCCTTGAACACACAATCCTCCTGCCTCAGCTTCCTAAGTGGCTGAGGTTACAACCATGCACCATTGAGCCAGGCAATGTAATCCAGTTCTTGGGGGACATCGTGACCATCATTTCTGGTACCTGCATTTATTTACTAGGGTTGCCATAACAATGTCCTACAGACTGGGTAGCTCAAACAACAGAAATTTAATTCTCACAATTCTAGGGTCAAGATCAAGGTGTCAGGAGGGGTAGTTTCTTCTGAGTACTCTCTTTTTGGCTTGCAGATGGTTGCCTTCCCACTGTGGTCTTTGCTCTGTGCACATGTATTCTTGATAATTCCTTTGTCCCAATTTTTCTCTGATAAGGATATCAGTAGAATTGGATGAAGACCCATATTACTGGCTTTTCTTCACTGTAATAATAACTTTAAAAGCTCCAAATATAATCATATTCTAATATACTAGAGGTTAGATTGTTAACATATACATTTGGGGGAGACACACAATTCATCACATAACAATACACCAAATAGAAATGTGGAGGCTCTTCTAGAGTCCTCCATTTTCCCCATCATTTGATGTTAGTTTTCTGAACAAGATCTATCAATGTCTACTCCTTAATGATACCACATCAGACTCTTCCTTTCTGTTCTTACGGTAGCTGTCCTAGATCAGTTCTTAGGTCTCTCTCGCCTACCCTGTCTTCCTGTTATTTTTCTGTCCTCCAATATAGCTCTTCTTTCTTGTCCTGGACATTATTATTAGAGTGAACTTCCTAGTTTTCAACATTGAAGGCTTTAATGACTTGTCATTTCTTGTATGTCTATAGGAAACATAGCTAGCACTGTTTCACTGTAGTGATTTCAGATTTCTTTTGATGACCTTGAGTAATTCTTTCTCATGCATGCATAGATCATTACTCAGGAAAATAACCCAGGAGCATCCTCCATCATGTCTGAAACCATTCTCTGTGCAGCTTTCTTCTGTGTTATTCTGCCTCATAAATTCTATATGATTTCTGAAATTGAATCTCTTTTTTCTCCATTCAGTGAGGCTGTCCTGTTCCAGGTTCCATGCTCTGCATTGTGGCTGGAAATTGCAAAATCATTAAGCTGGGGCAATCATTGTGCTCAGATCATTTGGTTTCCTGCTCTGAAGGCTAGCATTTCTATATTTTCTGTTGCTCAGTGACTGGAAATTATTGTTTCATAAATTTTTTCCAGTGTTTCAGTTGTTTAAAATAAAGGAGGATGAATGTAGCTTACACTACTCCATCATGGTCAGAAACAGAAATGCAGCATTTTTAAAAGATAAAAAATATCAGGATTTATATCGATATTTTAAATTTATATTTATAACTATGTTTCTTGACTTTTCAAAAATTTATATTTTTTTCATTAACATAATTCTTTGTTTTGTTACTAAAATGCTCAGATGATTCCAAAATGACAATATCATTATTACTAGAAAGCAATGAAGAACTGAAATGTAAGACTTATTTTCACTTCTTAATGTATTTATTTCAGTTCTTAATGTACCCCCTTGAGAATATTATGATCTAAGCCAGAAATATTCTTTTTCATCTCTCACAAGCACCTCCAATAGAAGGATATTTTGCAGTGTAACTGACTGGTATTCCTCAAAACTGTCAAGGTCATCAAAAACAAGAAAAGTCTGAGAAACTATCATGGCGAAGAAGGACTTAAGCAAAGATATTGACAACATGTAATGGGAAAGGATCCTATAATACAAAAAAGATGATCGGGGAATCTAAGCAATCTGAGTGAGCTATGTTGTTGTTGTTGCTAGGTGCTGTGGAGTTGCGTCCACCTCATAGCAACCCTACGTACGAGAGAAAGAAACACCCCTCGACACTGTACCAGCCAGGCAGTGTGTCAGTACTTCTCTGAAATTCACAGAGTTTTAGTTGGCTGATTGTTTCGCGATTGTTTCAAGAGTGGGTTGCCAGGTCCTTCTCCCGATTTTGTGGTTGTGAGGATCAAATAGCACTCTAGCAACTGAGCTAAACCCCTGCCCTGCTGAGTGAGCTGTGGATGCTAGTTAATAAGAATATAAATGTTGGTTACACCTAACTGGTATAACAAACTTACCATACTAATGTAATATGTTAGAAAGAATTGAAACATTGTGTATGTAAGGAAGGGGCATATATGGAAGCTCTCTGTATTATGTATTCAGTTATTCTGCATGTCTAAAATGGTTTTAAAATTTTCTATCATTTGAAAGAGCTGTTTTAAAACTTATTAGCTTTTGGTAGTAGTGAATCTATAGTCCACTTTTCCTTATATTAAATTGTTTCTTGCTCAATTTGAAATTATTTTGTTATAATAGATGAGGCCTGCCCACAATACCTAGGTAGGCCCTGAGCTCCTGTGATCAAGTGATCCTCTCACCTCAGCTTCCTGACCTAAGACAGGTGTATGCTATACCTGGCTCTTCCATGTAATTTAAATGAATAAGGTATGTGTGAATATATTTTAATATGTGTACATAAAAGTGGGTCTATTTGTATTTCTCCAAAAACATCAATACTATTTTGTAAACAAAGTATTCCAAGTGGAAGAAAGCCGGGTATGGGGGCACACACCTGTAACTCCAGCATTCAGAGGCAGAGGAAGGAGGATCGTGAGTTTGAGGCTAGCCTAAGCTACATTACAACATCCAGTCTCAAATCATACAAAGGGCTTGGATTGTGACTAGGTGACTAGATCATTTCCCTGGCATGAGCAAGGTCCTGGGTTCAATCTCCAGCACAAGGCGACAGGTGAATGCCAAAGCTCTTTTACTAACTGAGATGTCAATATTTTATTCTAAAAATGCCCATGAGTTCTTATGTTTCCTTTAAATTTTTCTATTGTATTTTCTTTCTCTGTTTATCCACCAATAGCTTATTAATTACAGAAACTTTGTTTAGGTATTTAAGGAGCATGCTATTTTAATACATTTTCTGTATCCTATGGTACAGATACCATAGACATTGGCTGGTAGCACGGTTGATTTATTCATAAGTCAACATTACAGAAATATTTTTTTCCAGAAGAACCTGGCACTTACATTTCCACTACCCATATATTACAAAAGCAATCTGAACAAAATATTAGCAACGGCCATAGTTAGATTTTCTGAAAATGAACATTAGTTTTTTTCATGAGTTTTTAAATATACTTAACTTTTTAAAAATATTGATATCCAGTCCTAAGTAATTTTTGCCTAACATTGCAAGCTACTTTAGGAAATTTGTGTAATGGGATGTATATTGTATTTTATACAAAATAAAGTGTTATAGACTCTGAGACTCTACTTATCCTTAAATTGAATAAGTCAAATAATATTATTAACCTATTCAGTTTCTAATTCTGTTAGCTTGCTTTGGATGAGGCTTGAGCTGCACACTCTTTGTAGATCATGTACTCTGAAGAAGCATATTTAGGAAGATCACACTAATGTGCAGAACCTCAGAAATAAAGGGAAGTTGAAGGAATAGCTCTCTGACTTGTGGTAAATGAATTTGTGCAGCTGTTGATAGCTATTCAAATGTTAGCAGTGCCTTTGGAATGTTAAAGAGCAAGCATCACAGTTATGATGGTAAACATTTCTGAATAAATAAGATGCAAATATCTTTAGCAATTAGCAGGGCTGAGAGCACATATTGTGGATTTGAGTTTCTCTCATATTATGTATTTTATAATAAAGTTTTTAAATCTTAGTACTGAGCTTGTTTGTACTTTAACTTGCTTGAGGCAAACATAGCAAGGTGTAGAACACATAGCTTCCTTTTGGCTGTGTCATAATATTTCACAGGTACTCGCCAAATTAGGTTTTACAAAGTTTATGTTATTACATTTCAGAAATTTTAGGTCATGCTATATTCATTTCTTTTGTTTAATTTATGCATATTTGCATTTCACTGTTCACTTAATGAAAACATAGTTCAGCTGGATGTCCTTAGTATTTCTTGACTCAGGAAAGCCAGCATCTTGGACATGGTTGTATGGAAAAGAATACATTCTTCCAGACCCGTTCCAACATTATTGGAAGGCTTATCTATGGACCATTATCTCATATAATAAATAGGCACCTGATGTTCTAATAAACAGCAAGAACCAATTCACTGACAGAGTGGAAGAACAAGAGACCCAGAGAGGATGACAAAAGATGGTTTGAGAAGAATGCGTTAAAAAGACACTTCTGCCCTCCTCACACCCCTTACTCCTGAGGTGTGCCTTCTTCTGCTCCCAGAGTAGGTGCTAAACTCATTATCTTCCTCGGGGTTGTTGTAATGAGTCAGTGAGGTGACAAGACAGCAGATGGAATGAATAAACAATTACACAGCTCCTTAACAAATTTGTCCTCTCTGCCTCTTGAGTAAGGAAATTTAGTTAGGGTGAGATAATGAGTGAAGGTGGGAAGATATTCAATAAACAGCATCTGGACCACTTACTTCATATTCCTGCCCCCACCAAGGCACAACCACATAAACTCTAGCATGACAGAGAAACTTAATTAAAAATTCTGAGATTTAGCCAGATGCCATGATGCACACCTGTAATCCCAGCAACTGGGGAGGCGGAGGCAGGAGGATAGCAAGTTCGAGACCAGAGGCAGTCAACATAATTTAGCAAGACCTTGTCTCAAAAAGCAATACAAAAAAAAAAAAAAAGTGTGTGTGGGTACAGCTCAGTGGTACAGCACTTGCAGAACATGCAAAGCATGAGGCCCTGGGTTCAATACCCAGTACCACAAAAAAAAAAAAAAAAAAAAAAAAAAAATTCTGAGACTTACTATACTTCATTTTGTGACATGAATGTAAAGGTATTTTGTAGGATTTTTGTTGTTGTTGCTACTGACAAATACAGGAAAGAGCATGAAGTGTTTCATAAATATTAAATCTGCTAGAATGGTGAAAGCATTACTATAAGTATACTCATTGCAGGAACACATTGTATTAAAGAGAGTTAACACAAAAGAAAAATTCACAATTATTGTATTTCAGAATTTGCCCCAAATTGTTTTAATATCTAAAACTCAAGAGTTAACATTAGGATTACTATTCAAATAAACATTTAAGTAAATACTTTATTTAAATAAATAGGTATTCAAATAAGTATTTTGATAAATGTCTATTTAAATAAATAGAATAAAATTCAATTATAGAGCAAATTAGATATCTCTTGGTAGTATTTATTTGGAGTTATGGGGTGGGTATACATTGACAGATAATAGGAGAAAATAAATCTTGATGCCTTCATTTTTTTTTTTTAGAACTGTGGGGGTTGATCTCAGGGCCTCGTGCATCCTAAGCAAGAGCTTTACCACTGAGCTGCATCCTCAGCCTATTTTTTAATTTTTATTTTGAGACGGTGTTTTGGTAAATTATGCAGGCTGCCTCAGTCCTCCGTCTCCCAACTCTCTGGGATTATAGGAGTGCACCACAGGCCCAACTGCCTTCACACTGTTAAATGTTGCAGATATTAATACATTAAAAAGTGTTACATTTTAACCAGCAACAGATTTTTGGATACAGTTCTTTGCCAAAAAAGTATTGTTTTCTTTTATCTGCCATATAGTTTTTTTTATGTCACTTTTTATATGGCTTCTATTCTGCATTTTTCAACAATATGTTTCTATTAAGGGTTACATATTTTTTCTTGCAGGCAGATAATACTAAACTTCACATGTAGCCAATACAAGGAAGAAAATTTGTGATGTACAAAATAAAATATTTAACTGTAAGTTAAATCTTGGCTAACTGATAAATAATAATATGTATATGGTTAGTTCAAGTCATATTAGAAGTTTATCTCTTTTGGTATAAAAATAGAAATCAAATGTTGATATTATTTTCCTGAAATACTTTATGCTTTTTTAAAATTTAAATTTATTTCTACCTTAACATAAAAACAAGAATTGTCCACATTTATAGGATACCACTGGGAGAAGGACCCACCAACCCACTCCCAAAAATCCACCTGCCATTTTGAAAACCCTATGAATAACAGAAAAGCACTGACAATAGTGTTTCTCCTTTTGTATGTAGGGTGGCTATGAGTCAGATACCAACTTGACGGCACCTAACAACAACAAAAACAACAACATAGGATACCACTTGACATTTCAATCTGTATTGGTAAAATCTGAGGGAAAACATTGGGATATTTTATTTTGCTCAAAATTTATGGCAATTTCATGTGTATTTCTTCAATATAAAACTCTAGTGCTGGAGATAAAATGCTTTTCTTTGGCCCAGACCTCTAGTCTTTGAAGCAGATCTTTCTAGATTCTCTGGCACACATCACACCACACACTGGCAAATGCTCACATCTACAAAGGCCAGTACACCACAAGGTTTGGAATACTCTTTGATAACTGAGATAGAAAAATTGAAGTACAGAATTAGTGTATTGTCACAAGAGCAATTTTGTTTGTGAAGCAGTTGTGATCCAGATCTTTAGTTCAATTGGAGATACTCTTTCTATATGCTATATAGATGATGGTTATAAATGAAGTACGTTCTGCTCTTGAGAAGTTAAAAAAAGTTGGTATAAAAACTGACTCTTACTCTTGATTCTGCCCATTTATATGTTAAGTACTCACAAATTAATATCTCGCGGCTGGAAATCTTCCCTGAACTTTAGTTTCAGTATCTGGTATTTACTTGACACTTGAGGGTTTACAATCCTCAATTAATATGTCTTCACATTCTTCCCCAAACATTTTTCTCCTCCAGACTTTTCAATACTGATTGATGGCAATGTCATCCTTTAGTTTGGCTCAGGTCAAGTTACTCCTGACTTCTCAGGTTCTCTCATCCTGTACAGCTGGTGCAGCCAACCTTCTCTTGGTATCACAGTGTCCCACCTAGGTATTCTGATAGTCTTCAGCTGCTTCCATCAGCTGCTTCCTCTTTCAATAGTCTTTCTCCACATAGCAGTTAGAAAAATTCTTTTAAAAAAATATCCATTTGATTATGCCATACTTCTATTCAAGACCCTCAAAAATGCCTACAAGCTTTAGTATATGTGACTCACCATTTCTTCTTTTACTTTGGGGAGATAGCATAAAAAGTTATATAGCATATGACTCACCCTAAGTATTCAATAAGGATATTAATTTACCAATACTGATACAGTATTAGTAACTACTATATCAATATTCTGAGTCTATTATTTTACTCACATTTCATAGGTTTTAACTTTATGTATTTTTTCTGCTTCAAGATCTCATTCTACAAGTGACATTACCTTTATTTGGTATGTCCCATTACATGAATATGTCACTATTTTTCTACTCACATCTGAGGACATTTGTTTTTTTCTTCAGTTTTTGATGGTTATGAAGAAAGCTGTTATAAAAATTCTCATGCCAATTTTATGTGGTCATGAATTTTCATATTAATTAGATATATATCTAGTAGCATGATTGTCAGATCATTTTATGAGATTATCTATAGAAAGAAACTTCTAAACTACCTTCCAAATTGGCTGTGACTTTTTATAAAAAGCTTTTTATATAAAAAGCGAGACTCACTGCTCCACATTCATGCCAGTAATTGGTATAGTCAGGCTTTGTACCTTGGTCTTTCTAATAGGTGCACGACAGTATCTTGATTCAATTTGGTTCTACAATCAACATCCATAGAAGCAGCAGTCAAGAAATCAAAAGATGCATTGCTTTGGAAAAAGTTGTGACAAAAAACGTCTTTAAAGTATTGAAAAGTAAAGGTGTCCCATTGAACATGAAGGTGTGCCTGATTCATGCCATGGTATTTTCAGTTGCATCATATAGTTATGAAAGCTGGACACTAAATAGGGGAGAAAGGAGGATTGATGCTTTTGAATTATGGTTCTGGAGACAAATATTGAATATACCACGGACTGCCAAAAGAACTAACAGATCTGTCCTTGAAGAAGTGAAACCAGAGTGCTCCATGGAAGCAATGATGGCTAGACTGCGTCTTACATATGTTGGACATGTAGTCAGGAAGGACCAAGGAGAAGAACATCATGTTTGGGGGAGTAGCAGGTCCCCCAAAAAGAAATGAGACTACCTTCTAATTCTATGAAAAAATAAAATTCCATATGCAAATTTTTCAATAGTGTGAAAATAAGCTCTGAAATTTTTGTGACAAATATAAAAATTCCTGAGAAGATGACATATTCCAGTAGTCTAAAAACTGTTTTGAAAAATGAACTGACATCATAAATTATGAAGGAAAAAAGATAGGAACAGTTTAAACTCTATGAAATTCTAGAAGCATATAAAATTATTCCAAAACAATAATCTCAACCTTGTTATAAACTTGTTTTTGAAATCCTTCTCTAAAAGTTTTATTTCAGGCTACTGAGGATGTTTTTCTTTTAAAATAGAAATGTTCAAATTAACATAAGGGCAGTCTGCAGTGAAATAAAAACCAATTCAATGACAGAATATTAAGGAGCACCTATTACATATGTGATATATTTCTGGAAGTCAGTGCCAAATATGAAGATTTTATGTCAGCATTGAAAATATACCTTAGCTAGGAAAACAAACACAAGAATCACTTTATAAATATGGCCTTCTGATCCTTTAAGCTGGAACAAATTACTCCTTGGGGGCAGGGGAATGAACTATGGAGAACTTTCGCTGTCTTAAAACTCCAAATTTCATCAGTTTGCACCAAACTCTCATACCAAAATAAGAAACAAAGTAATTCTCTTTTGTACTTCTTTCTCATTTTCTTCTTTTCCTGATTTTTTCTTTAATCTGAAATTTCCTTTCTAGCTGTTGCTATCATTCATATCTCTCTGAGGTTTCTCCACTTTCTGCCCTTATCAGGCCTACATAAGCCAATCCTGGCCTCTCTCTATGTTTCTTGGCCTCTAAACTGACTCTTTACACTTGCCCCTTTGTTCTACACGTTTTCAAATTAAATGTTTTATTCTTTCTTTAAAATATATTTTATTGATATATACTTGTAGCCAATTTGCTTCCAAACAACATTTTAATGGCTTTATTGAAATATAATTGATTTTAAATGTACATATTTAGTGCATACAATTTGATGAGTCTGGATATATGCATATCCTGTGAAGCTGAAACCTGGGCTCCAGTATCATGTAGCAAAGTACCTACCCAATATCTCCTTTTTGGTATGTAAAGGCATGTCACAGGAGAATTCTTAGTTTTCTTTTACTTACTTCCAAACCATTGCCTCCTTTAGCTTCCTTATGATGCCTCAGTTATAAGATTACTTAATTCTTCTGATTCTATTGTAACCCCAATCTAAATTCAGTCCTCATGACTCTATGATAAAAGAGACTTCAACCTGGACTAACAGTCCCTACTACAAAGTAGTACTACCTATACCAAGCTTCTTGACTTATTATAATTTCATCTGAGTGGTTTTCAGTTTTCCAGTTTTGCCCTTATCTTGTCTAGGTCCCTATTAATTTTTTACAGTCTACCACTCCAAAGTTTGCCTGCCCATCTCATTTAAAGTTCAGAATCCTTTCTAAGCTCTGCTGCACTGTCCGGTGTGACCTAGCCCCACCGATCTCTGTTCTCTCCTCCTTCTATTCATCTCACTTGCTGTACTCCCTGCACTGCCTGCCTTCTTTCAGTTTCTGAGCACATTGAGACCACTATAACTTCAAGACCTTAATAGTTTCTTGCCAGGAAAACTCTAGCAATGTCCTGTACCTCACACAGCCCAGACCAATTATAATCTTCCCAGAGAAGGCTTCTTTGCCCACACTTTCTCCATTTACTCCTCCCATCAGGTTACCCTCTAAGGATGTCAGCATAGTATTTATAGCTGTTTGAAATTGTATCATTTACTTATTTGCTTCTTTTGTCTCTCTTTTCTTTCTCTGGATGACTGTTCTCATAACGCAGAGACTTTGTTTGTTTGGATCACTTTTAGTTTTTCTCTGCCAAGAATGGGGCTGGAGTTTAGCTCAATTGGTACACTCTTGCATTGCACTCTCTGAGGCCCTGGGTTTGATCCCCAGCACTACAAAAAGGGGAGAAGAACCTGGAAGCCCATTCCTGAAACAATCCTGAAACAATGTAATTGAAAACCCTATGACTAGAAAGGAAACACTGACATAGTGCTGGACATGGCACTATGTCAGGGAGTGTTCCCTCTACTGTACAGGGTTGCTATGAGTCAGACTCAATTGGACAGTACGTAACAACAACAACAACTGACAAGAATAAGGCTGATGCATGGTAAACATTCGAAATAGTGTTGGATTAACCAGGTGCCATGGTGCGTGCTTGTAATCCCAGTGACATCAGAGCTGGAGGCAAGAGATTAAAAGCTCAATGTCAGAGGCAGCCTATGTAATTTAGTAAGACTCTGTCCCAAAATAAAAAAAATTAAAAAGGGGCTGGAGGTGCAGCTCAGTGAGAGAGCACTTGCAAAGTATGTGAGAGACCCCCAAACACAACCCCTCAAAATTGTTGAACTAAAAAGTATTATTATCTCTGGCTTTATTCAAAGACTAAAGAATATTCTTCACAGAATGCAGGACATTCATAAATATTTTAATATTTTTCAATACAGAATATATATATGTTATATATATTGTTATTTCTTATATTTATATTGTTCGTTATTTCTTAATAAAATTTTGTAATATTTGTGTCTTTTACTCATTATTTTTTCTTAAGTATTTAATAATTATTTTGACAATGTTATAAAAGGGATATATAACTCAAAATGCTAATTTTCCCTATATTTTCTAAGTATTATATATAACCTACATTGTTTTGTTGTTAGGTTCTGTCTAGTCAAGTCTGACTCATAGCGACCCTATGTCCAACAGAATGAAACATTCCCCGACACTGTGCCATGCCCAGCACTATGTCAGTTCTTCTATGCTATTCATAGGGTTTGCAATGGCTGATTGTTTTGGGATTGCTTTGCGCATGGGCTGCCAGGTCCTTCCCCTTTTTTTGCAATCCTGGAGATCAAACCCAGGGCTTCAGAGAATGCAGAGCAGCACTCTACCAACTGAGCTAAACTCCAGCCCCATAACTTACATTACAAAATTTTAATGAATTTTTATTAAGACGATCTTTAATATCCTACATCTATGCTTAGCAACTGAATTGCCAAACTTTCTAATTAATTTCTCTTCTTCTTTAATAAAATATCACAAATATTCTCTCTATATGCATATAGAAATGTATGTATATTTGCAAATGAATGTCTCTTTCCATTTTTAGATTGATAATTCATATCTTCCTGATCACATAATCAAAAATGTCCAAAACAGCATTAAAATGCATAATAACCATGTGAATGCCTTCAATATTTTCCATTCCTTGAGATTCCTTTTTTTGTATTCAATGGATATTCTCTAGCACAACATTTAACTTTCTAAATAACTATATTTTTTGAATTATTTTCTTTGTGGTTGCTCAAGTCTTTATAATAATCAACTTATTGAAATATACTTTAGAATCAAATGAACATAATTCCAGTGTGACAGAGAAACTTTATTTCTATGCAGCATCATCAGTCACTACTTTTATTCTTTACTACCATCAATTGATAGAAAACCAATGGTGTTCAAGATCCTCCACGTTTGTCACTATTTAATTCTAAATTCTACCTTCTCTGTAGGTCTTTTCAGACCTTAGTTTTGGGTTTGTTTTGGTGAATCCATAATAGGTCTTCTTTGAAGGCATAGTCTTTATTTTCTGGTATTTCAGCCATATGCCAGGAATGTCATTGAAGGTTTTTAGAAGACATCTGCTACCTGGTAGAGCTAGAACTCCAACATCCCCTATCTGTTCCTCCTCTACATCTGTTCTCCATCAGTCTTTGTTCTACCATCAAATATTTAGCAGCCTGAAGGGTTCTTATCCTATGTGTGTACAACCCATTCTTCATCAACAGATTCAAAAATATTTGCACATGAACTTTTATTCCTACTTGTCTGCATATGTACCTTATTCTTCCTGAAGTGCTGACTCACAGATGTCAACTGCTTCTGCCATTCCAAATGCTGATCTCTGTCTTTTAGCAAATGTTTGCTTGTATACTGACCTATACTAGGGAAATATCCCCCAGGCAGGTACGGTGATTATGGGCTAAACTCATAGGTTTTACTTTTCTTAGTGAGTATGGACTTTCACTACCCATTTCTACTACACAAAACAGTTTTCTTATGTCCAGATTTATAGTTGTGGATGGCAGAAGGCTTTTATGAAAATTTGCTGCTATCTTTAGTTAAAAAGTCTGAGGATTTTCTACATTTAATAATGAATATAGCTATTTGAATTATGTCAACAGAAATCTTCTTTCTTTAGTGTTGACTTAATTCTTTGCTCAAACATTAAGAAGTAGCTTCAGGCTATCTGTTGCTCTCAGCCAGTCCGTAGGCCTTAAAGGTGGCTAGTTTAAGGGCTTGGTTCTGGAGAAGTTAAATTCCCTAAAAGACATACATGTTCCTTTCTTGCATAAGCTGTATTAAACCCTTTAATGTAAGGGATTTCAGACCTGCAAAACAGCAAATTCTGGAAATATCTGTTCTGCCCTCTTCCAAAAATCTGTATCCTTCAGTGGGAAGGTTAACATCTGCCCAGGTATGTGTCCCTAGCCTCTTTGGCAATTTTTCAAAAGAAGAGCTAAGAAGGTGAGTGGAAGCACAGAGACTTCCTTGAGATGTCTCAGTAGGAAATTGGTTGCCTTCTGATTCTGTAGGGATACCTCCCAGGTCCCCTCATGTCTGTCATCTTGTGCTGTGGGGAATTTCATGTTGCTGTGATGCTGAAAGCTATACCACTGGTATTTCAGATACCTGCAGGGCTACCCATAGTGGACAGGTTTCAGGTGATCTTTCAGATTAAGACAGACTATGAAGAAGGACCCAGCAGCCCACTCCAAAAAACTACTAGCCATCGAAAACCCTATGAATAGCTGAGTACCATCAAATATAGTGCCAAAAAATGAGCGCCCTGGGTTAGAAGGCACTCAAAAGATGACTGGGAAAAGGTTACCTCCTCAAAGTAGGGTCGTCCTGTGCTTAATGACAGGAATGGAGTAAAGCCC
Organism: Pedetes capensis; assembly: GCA_007922755.1. NCBI lineage: Eukaryota > Metazoa > Chordata > Mammalia > Rodentia > Pedetidae > Pedetes > Pedetes capensis. Next base: position 91,645 of record VMDO01004530.1, read on the forward strand.
CTGGGACCTCCTTTTGCTGATGTGGCACGACTCAAAATGAGAAGAAACAGAGTGGCTCCAACAATGGGCTCATATATAAAAGGATTGTGGGCATGACACAATGTTGGGTAGTGTTTCTTTCTATTGTACATAGGGTCACTAAGAGTCGGACCCAACTCGACAACATGTAACAACAACCACCACCTCCCAACTAAAGATCATTTTGCCTTCAGCTTTTGTGAGAAACATCTCATTAGTGTTCTTAAGCAACCAGAAACAGCCCTAAAGGTCTTTAAAGAAAACAACATTTAGGACAGCCTAGCAACGAAAATGAGAGAGATGCCCCAAACATAAGCAAAATGCAAAATTCTAGACATCTAGATACTGAAAAGTTGGTACTGAAATAAATCTAGCTACTGAAAGAGTCAGACTACAACATGAAGGTTAAAATAATCAGAACAGAGAGAAGACCTCAAGTGTCTAAGACAAATAGCTCCTTAATCAAAACAAAACAAAAACGAAAACAAAACAAATAAAGAAAATTTTTAGTGGATGAACCAAAAGATATATGCTGTTGAATCCAAATTCACAGCTTAGAAGACCAAGTACAAGGAATATTTTGATATGCAATGAAAATAAAAAAAGATGAGAGAAAAAATATAAGAAGCCTATTTAGTGAATATATCTACAGAAATCAACAAGAAAATGACAATTCTAAAACTGAAAATGCAGTATATTAAAAGGATTTGATGGCAATAATAAAGCAGTAATTAAATTAAAAAGAGAAATTTCCTGAGCTAAATAAAATCAGAATTTAGAAGTTGAAATGGTTTGATAATTTCCAGACAACTACATGATTTGGTAGATATTTGGAGAACCCTATCCTCACTTAAATAGGAACTATGCATTTGGAAGTATGGTCATTGACATGATATCTAGAATACCAATGATAATTTTAGTCACAAAGAAAAAAAGAGAAGGCACTGTATACATGTATCAAGACATCATAATATATTCAATTAAATATAATGGAACTGTGATTTATCAACATAAAATAGTAAGAAATTTTAAAATAAATTAAAAATAAGATATTTTAGGCCATATTTAGGCTCTAATAATTACCCCCAAATTTAGAAATAAATAATAAGATAATAAAATAATATAGTAAAATAATAAAATTTATAATATAAAATAATTTACTTGTAAATTAAGAAGCAAAATATTAAATAAACATTTTTCTCTTTTCTGTTTTCTTTTTCCTTGCTGAGGGTAGAACCCAGGGCCTTGCACATGATAAACAAGTACCTATCTCTTCCCATAGGTTCAGCTCTCCATTTTCCTGTGCAGCGCAGTACACACCCCACCACATAGACCCATGTCTATGAACATATGCCCAAGTAACCACCAGTTACCTGCATCCACCCTGATTCCCAGGTAGCTGCTTGCTTAGCCAGTGAAGAGGAGTGGTCAATGGGACTTGGAGACATACACATGCAGGGGGCTCTGATGGCCTCAGCTGTGAGGTACAATGATAAAGCCCCCCTTCAGACAGTTTCCCACCACAGCACCAATGAGTGTGGATATGTGTGGATATGAAGGTGGATATGAATGGGAGGCTGGGACAGAAACAAGCCTGGCTGGGGTATACAGGATCACTCAGCACCCGTACATCCCCTCCTACCCTCAGCACAGATTGCTCTGGTTGGATCACCTTCTTCACTCGTGGAGGCCCAGAGACATTTGGTGGAAAAGTAGCTGCTGCTTCAGCATTTCTCAGATCCATGTGTGCACTGTTGGAAAGCCTCTGGTGAGAGGCCACACCTAATCAGGTGGTCAGTTGGGCTCTGCTGGCAGGAACAGTTTGAGGGTAGCTCCTTCACTCTCCATGTTGTCAGGCCTGGGTATGGAGGTTACAGGCATGAATTCAACCCCGCAGAAGTCATTATCTTAACTGTCACATAACTGTGGGTAAATCAGGGAGGAGCTCAGCCTCCATGCAGCCTTTTCTGGTTTGACCTGTCTGGAACAAAGACAGAAAATAACTCACAGTCCTCCACCTCCTACCACATGTGTGTGTGTGTCAGCTGCTGTGGAATCAGGTCTGATTCATAGTGATCCTGTGTAAAGCAGAGCAAAAAACTACTCAACACTGTGTCAGGAACATGATTTTTTTTTTTTATGTTTAAGCCCATTGCTGCAGTCATTATGTCAATCCATCTAGTTGAGGGTTTTCCTTTTTTTCATTGATTTGCCAGTTTCCTAAACATGCTGTCCTTCTTCAGGGATTGATCCCTCCTGACAACATGTCCAAAATACATAAGATGTAGTCTAGCCATCCTTGCCTCTAAGGAGTACCCTGGTTATACTTCTAGGATGGATCTATTGCTCTTTTGGCAGTCTACCATGTAGTGAACTTCAAATCAAGAAGTGAGAAGAAAAAGTCAAGTATCCTCATCCTCCATTTCCTCAGCAAAGAGGAACTATTGATTGGTTTAATTTTTTTGGTTTTGTATTGTATTTATTTTGTTTTCTTGCACTATTATTTTTATACCTTCAGTTCATACACACTTCCTCTTTTATTTTCCTTCTATTTACCTTTTCCTACCTCTTTTATTACTTTATTATTAATATTTCTACCTTTATAAAATTTTCAGTTCCTTGCTTATTCTAAATTATCTTAGTTCATTTATTGTCCATACTTATTGAGGGGTATAGTAGCTGTTTCTGATTATTTTCAGGACTAGGGGGTTGGACCCAGGGACATCACTCATGCTAGGTAAATGCTTTGCCATTGAGCTACACTACCAACCCAGTTCTCATCTTTTGTTTTTGGACAGGTCTCACCAAGTTGTGTAGGTTACCTCTGTCTTCAAACTTAGAACCTTCCTGTCTCAGCCTCCTGAGTCACTGGAATTACAGACATGTGCCACAGTGATCAGCTCCATTTTTAAATACTATATTTAACTATCTGGTTTATTTCTGCATTGGAGTTATTACTGCAATTTGTTTTCTCCACTCTAAGTGGTTGTGGATATTGAGACCTCAAGAGAAGGTTACATTCTAGAAAAATGCCTATATAAAACTGGGAGAGATATTCATTTCAACAAATGTGCAAACTGGATTGCAAAGATGCATAGAATATGAAAAATCGAGGCAACATGATGCCTCCAAAATTTCAAAACTCTTTAACAGCAACTGAATCCAAACACACCAAAATAATTAAAACGCCAAAAATACAAAAGACTAATTTTCAAAATGACCAGTGATCTCAAAGCAGATACAAATAAACAGATGAGTGAAGAAAAGAAGTCAAATTTAAGATTTAGATGAGAAATTCACCAAAGAGAGAAACATTCTGAGAAAAAAATGGTGAACATATTTAATGAAATTATAGGAGAAAATTCCCAAAACCTAGGTAAATATATGGACATCAAATTATAGGAAACATTTAGAACATTAATTAGACATGACCAGAAAAGAACCTTTCCACATCATGTTGTTGTTAGGTACCATCAAGTCAGATTCCCAGGATGGTAACCTTAAGTACAACAGAATGAAACACTACCCAATGCTGTGCCGTGCATACTGTCTTTTTATGTTTGAGCCCACTGTTGCAGCCACTGTGTTTCTTCTCATTTTGAGTCATGCCACATCAGCTAAAGGAGGTCTTGGGTGCTTTACTTCATTCACATCATTATGGTTGACTCTAATTTGAAGAGGTAACTCTTCCCCAGTCATTTTTTGAATGCCTTCCAGGCTGGGGGTGGGGCTTACTTTCTGGCATTATATTTGACAATGCATCTCTGCTATTCATAGGGTTTTCAATGGCTAATTGTTTGGGTAGTGGGCTAGATTCCTTTGCTTAGTTTGTCTTAGTCTGAAAGCTCATCTGAAACCTGTCCACCATGGTTGGTCCTGCTAATATCTGAAACACCAGTTGCATAGCTTTTAGCACCACAGGAACATGCAAACCCTTGTAGCATGACAAGATGATACACATATGGGGGATTCCACATCATATTATAGATAAAATGCTAAGAGTACGGAAGAAGGAAAAAGTATTGAACTCTGTGTGAGAGAAGAATCATGTTACTTATAAAGGCAAACATCAGGACAACAGCAGAATTCTCTGAAGAAATCCTCAAAGTTAAGAAAGCATGGAATGATATATTATAAGCCCTGAAAGTAAATAACCAAGACTGCTATATTCATGATAAATGGAGAAAAGGTTGAAGTTGTCCAGGACGTCACTTCACTTGGCTGTACAATCAACATCTATTGAACCAGCAGTCAAGAAATCAAAAGATGCATTACATTAGGAAAAGCTGTAGCAAAAGCCCTCTTTAAAGTGTTTAAAAGTAAAAATGTCACATTGAAGAAAAAGTATGACTGACTCATGCCATATTTTCAGTTACAACATATGCTTGTGATAGCTGGATGTTTAATAAAAGAGACAGGAGATGAATTGATACCTTTGCATTATGGTGCTGGAGACAAATATTGAATGTACCACAGACAGCAAAAAGAAGCAACAGATCCATCCTAGAAGAAGTGTAACCAAGTGTTCCTCGGAAGAAAGCATGATTAGACTGCGTCTTACATATTTTGAACATGTAAGGATGGACCAATCCCTGGAGAAGGACACCGTGTTTGGGAGAGCAGTAGGTGAATGAAAAGAAGGAAAACCTTCAAGTAGATTGATTGACATAGTGACTGCCAATGGATTGAAACCTAAAAAAGATTAGGTTTCACTGTGCATGGCACAGTGTCAATAGTGTTCCATACTGTTGTATCCTTGGATTCTCTGTAAGACCCAACTTGATAGTACCTAACAACCAAAACAAGTATATCCACCAAATTTATCCTTTAAAATTGTTGGAGAAGTAAAGATCTTCCAAGATAAGCACAGACTAAAGCTATTCATGACCATTAAGCCAGATTGCAGAGGACTTTTAAAGGAATCCTATACACAGAAAAGGAAGAGAGACATTCAAAAGCATGAAAGCATGGGAAAGAATGAATTTCACTGGAATAATAGATTAATAAATGAGAATTAGGAAAAAAACATGTTCAACTCTGTTAACCAGCAAACTGAAAAGATCAATAAAAAAGAAAGAAAAGGATGAAGAGTACTGGAATCAATCAGAATGAACAACAATGACATTAAAAGAAATTGGTACATTATCTTTCAGTAATAACCTTAAATGTCAATGGTCTTCATTTTCGAGTTAAAAGACACAGACTGGATGATGTGTTTAAAAAAGCAAGATTCAACCATAATATATGCAATGAACACATCTTTCTGGGAAAGACACACACAGACTGAAAGGGAAGAAATAGAAAGCAATATTCAAAGCAAATGGAATCCAAAAGCATGATGGAGTAGCTATATTTATATCTGAAAAAGCTGACTTCAATACAAAATTAGTGAGAAAAGATAAAGTAGTAAAGAAGGTTACTATGCACTAAGAAAGGAAATAATGAAAGGATTAAGGAGATACAATGATTATAAATTTACAAAATTTGGTGCACATTGTTTTATAAAAGAAACATTATTGAATATAAAGGGACAGACAGGCCCAGATATAATAACAGTGAGAGATTTCAATACCATGCTTATCAAAAGTAAATACAGATAAAAAGTTAACAAAATGATAGAGCACTTGCCGAGCATGTTCTAGGCTCTTGATTCAATCTCCAGCACACGAAAAACAAAAACAAAACAAAACAAAACAAAACAATGACAAAAAATTAACAAAGAAACTTCCATGTTAAACTACACAATAAATCAAGTGTCCTTAACAGAACTCTACAGAATATTCCACTCAACAGTTGCAGAATACACATTCTTCTCAGCAGTCCATGGAACTTTCTCTAAAATTTTGTTGTTAGGTGCCGGTATCCGACTCATAGCTACTCTCATAGGGTTTTCAATGGCTGACTATTTCAGGATTGCCTTGGGAGTGGAGTGCCAGGTCCTTCTCCCATTTTTGCAGTGCTGGGAATTGAACTCAGGACCTCAGAAACTGCAGCACAGTGCTCTACCAACTGATCTAAATCCAAGCTCTTCTCTAAAATAGATCACCTTTTGTGTCATAAGGCAATTCTTAACAAATACAAGGGAAAGTTGAAAAACTGGCTTGCATCTTGTCATATCATAATGGAATAAACTGGAAATCAATAGCAAAAGAGACTTTAGACAATTTTCAAACACAGAGAGGTTGAACAATATGCTTTTACATGATCAGTGGGTCATTACAAATCAGAGGAGAAAAATTTAAAGTCCTGGAATCAAATGAAAATGCCAGTCATCAAAACATGTGAAATACAGCAATGGTAGCTCTAAGCAGGAAGTTTATAGCTATGAGCGCCTATATTAAAAAACAAAAAGCATTACAAAAATTACCTAATGATGCACCTCAAGGTCTTAGAAAAACAAGAGCAAGCCAAAACCAAAACAAGTAGAAAGAAGTAAATAATAAAGAGCATAGCTAAAATTAACGAAAAGAAAACCAAAAGAAAACTATAAAGGATTAATGAAACAGAGTTGGTTCTTTGAAAGGATGAATAGATTTGACAAATCATTGGCAAACTAATCAAAAGGAAAAGAAGACCTAAACTAATAAAACTAGAGATAAAAAAATGATATTATAAGTTACCATTAAAATCGGTGGGACCATTAGAGAATATTCTTAAAAATTACATTCCAATAAGTTGGAGAATCTAGAAGAAATTGGCACACTTCTAAACACATATGCCTTATCAAAATTGAACACAAAGGATATGCAAAATCCTAAACAAAGTTTGAGACTGAAGCAGTAATAGTCTCTTGACAAGGAAAACCCTGGAGCCAAAGGTATTGACTGCTGAATTCTATCAGACCTTTAAAGAAAAGCCTAGCACCAATATTCCTCAAACTGTCCTGTAAAACAGAAAAAGAAGAATCCTTACAAACTCATTCTATGAAGCCATTGTTACTATGATACCAAAACTGAATAAGAATACAACAAAAAAGAAAAGTACAGATCAATTTCCTTGATGAACATAGGCATAGAAATCCTCAACAATATTCTTGCAAACTCAATTCAGTAACTCATTGAAAAGATCACACACCATGCTGAAGTTGGTTTCATTCCAGGAATACAAATATGGTTCAACATATAAAAGAAATAAATGTAATAGAGCACATAAATAGAACCAAGGACAGAAATCACAGAATAAGTTCAACAGATGCAGGAAAAGCCTTTGTCAGAAATCAAAATCCCTTCATGACGGAAAGTTTGAAGAATCTAGGAAGAGAAGGATCATAATTGAACATAATAAAGGTTACATATGAAAAACCTGTGGCCAACATTATTCTTAGTGGGAAAAACTGAAAACATTTTCTCAAAATTCAGTAATGGGACAAAGATGTCACTCTCATCACTCTTATACAATATATTGCTTGAAATCTTAGCATAAGTTAAAAGAGAAGAAAAAAACAATAAAAGGACTATAAATAGGAAATGAAGAAGTCAAATTGTCTCTGTCTACAGATGATGATTCAATCCTTAAAGGACCCTAAAGACTCCAATGCTGGTGAGGATGTGGGGGAAAATGAGCATGTATACACTTCTGGTGGAAAGGTAATTAGTCCAGCAACTACAGAAATCAGTATGTAGGTTCTTCAAACAATTAAAAATAGAATTACCATATGACCTTCATGTAGCAATTCTGGATATATGCCCAAAGGAATCAAAGTCAGCTTACAATAAAGATACCTGCTTGTTGTTGTTAGGTGCCGTCGAGTCGTTGGTATCTGACTCATAGCGACCCTCATAGGGTTTTCAATGGCTGGGTGCGTCGGGATTGCCTTGGGAGTGGATTGCCAGGTCCTTCTCCCACTTTTGCGGTGCTGGGAATTGAACTTGGGACCTCAGAGACTGCAGTGCAGCACTCTACCCACTGAGCTAAATCCCAGCCCAAAGATACCTGCACATCCATGTTTATTTTATCACTATTCACAATAGTCAATTTATGGAATCAGCCTAAGTGCTCATTGACAGAAGAATGGATAAAGAATATGTGCCATGTGCCAGGCATGGCACAGTGTTTGGAAATGTTTCGTTCTGTTGTACATAGGGTCACTATGAGTGGGACTTGATTCAAACACACCTAACAACAACAACAACAACATACACAATGAATTATTGTTCATCCACAAAGAAAAATGGAATGGTGTCATTTGAAGGAAAATGGAAGATTGTGTTAAACTAAATAAGCCAGAATCACAAAGACAAATATTGACCATTTTCTCTCATATGCAGAATCCAGATTTTTAAAAAAAGACATGAAAGTAGATGGGAGACTATTTGGTAAGAACACCAGGAGACAGAGAGCATGGGGGACCAGACAAGTAGTGGGGAGTCAATATGATCAAAACACATTATAATTGTGTATGAAAGTATCATAAAGAAAGCCTATTAGTTTGTACAATTAATATATGTTAATAAAAAACAGACACCACTAGAAGATTCTTAGATCTGATAAGCAATTTCAACAAAGTGGCAGGACACAAAATCAACGTGTAAAAATCAGTAGCTTTTCGACACATTCAACACAAACTCACTGGAAAAGAAATGAGGAATATAATCTCATTCACAATAGCCTTAAAACAAAATAAATGAATAAATAAATAAATAAATAAATCTAAGCGTAAATCTAACAAGAGGTAAAAAATCTCTAAGAAGAGAACTACAAAATACTGAAGAAACAAACTGAAGAACACACCAGAAGATTGAAAGCCTGTCTATATTTATAGTTTGGCAGAATTAATATTGTTTAAAAAGCAGCATTACTAAAGGTTATTACAGGTTCAGTGTAACCCCTACCAAATTTCCAATGATATTCTTCACAGAATTAGAGAAAACAAGCCTAAAATTTGTATTTAAGCAAAGAGTGATCCCGAGGAAAAAGAACAAAGCTGGAGATATTATCATACCTGACTTCAAACCATACTAAATAGCTATAGTGACAGAAACAGCATGGTATTGGCATGAACATAGACAAGTTGACAAATAGAATGGAATAGAATATAAAAAGAGGCACACATACCATAGCCATCTGATTCTCAACAAAGGTGCCAAAAGCATGTTTTGGAAAAAAGCACTACCTATTTAGCAAGTGGGCTGGGGTTTAGCTCAGTTTGTACAGTGCTGCTTCGCACTCTCTGAAGGACCTGGGCTCATTCCCCAGCACTGCAGAAATGGGAGAAGAATGTGGCAGTCCACTCCTAAAACAATCTTGAATCAATAAGCCTTTGAAAACCCTATGAGGGTGGGTATGAGTCAGACTCAACTGGATAGCACCTAATAACATTTAGTAAGTAGGTCTGTAGCCATACCTCCCTGGCCTCAGATCCCATCCTACCTTGAAAGCTAAGCAGGGTTGGCCTTGTTAGTTCTTGGATGAGAGATTGCCTAGGAATATCAGATGCTGCAGGCTAGGGGGAAGGATCTGGCAATCTACTCCCCCAAAAAATCAGCCATCAGAAGCTCTATGAATAACAGAGAAGCACTGACAATAGTGCCAGGCATGGCACAATTTCAAGTAGTGTTTCATTCTGTTGTACATAGAGTCACTATGAGTCGAACCTGACTCTATGGCACTTAAGAACAACAATTTAGCAAGTGGTGCTGGAAAAACTGCATATCCACATGTATAAGACTGAAACTAGATCCCTATTTCTCACCCTGAAAATATCAAGTCAAATGGATGAAAATCCTTAATGTCAGATTTGAAATGTTGAAGCCACTAGAGCAAAATAGAAGGAAAACATTTCAAGATATAGATATAGACAATGGCTTTTTGAGTAGGACTCTAATAGATCAGGAAATAATAGCAATATTGACAAATGGAATTGCACAAAAATAAAAAGCTTCTGCACAGAAAAAGGAAACCACTAATGGAATGAAGAGACATCCTACAGAACTGAAGAAAATCTTTGCCAGCTATTCATCTGACAAGGGGTATCCAGAATATATAAAGAACTCAAAACTTGAACAACAAAAAAGCAAATAATCCAATCAATAAGTGAACAGATAAGCTGAAAAATGTCAATTAAAGAAGTATAAATGTCCAATTAATACATGGAAAAAATGTACAATATCCCTAGCCAAAAAGGAAATGAAAATGAAAACTACATTCAGAGTCCATCTCACTCCAGTCAAAATTGCTATCATCAAGAAAACAATAAATAAATATTAGAGATGATGCAGGGTAGAAGGAACATTTATACACTGTTGGTGACAATATAAATTAGTACAACCACTAAGAAAATCAGTATGGAATTTTCTCAGAAATTAAATAGAACTTCCAGATTGTCCACCTGTGCTATTTTTGAGTCTATACGCAAAAGAATCAAAGACAGCTTACTTTAGATATACACAAATACCCCTGTTTATTGTGGCAGTTGAATAGCCAAGTTATGCAATAAGCCTAGTTGTCAATCAACAGGTGAGTGGATGATGAAAATGTGGTTTAAATACACAGTGGAGTTTTATCCAGCCATAAGAAGAATGAAATGATGTCATTTGCAGGAAAACAGATGGAACTGGAGATCAGCATGTGAAGCAAAATAAGACAGGCTCAGAAAGACAAGTATCACTTTTTCTCTTGTGTGTTGAATTTAGGGGGGTGCAAGGGACATGAAAGTTAAAGAAAGTCTATTAGGAATATGGAGGGAGATAAGAGGAAGAGGACAAGAGAGGGTACTAGGGTACTAGAGGGTGGTAAATATGACCAAAGTACGTGATATGAATGTATGAAAATGTCACAATGAAACCCATTACTTTGTACCATGAATATACACTAAAAAAGGAGCTAAAGTGAATGAAATGGATAACAAAAAAGTAGAGTAAGTACTTCCAACAGTAGAATTTTTTAAATAGAAAAAATGTAAAAGTCAAGAACAGAGAATATCTCTATCTATCTATCTATCTATATATCATATATCTATCCATGTATCCTAGGAGAAAAGACAATTAGTTACAGATGCAGGAGACAGTAAATAGATAATATAGGAGACTAGTACAAGTAAGAAACTATGTGGAAAGGAAATGAAAATGTAGAAAAAAATGAACTATTTCTTAGTAAGATATCCATAATCAAATTGATTATGAAGAACTAGAAAATTGATCCATTGCTCACGAACTGATTGGAAGATTACATCTCAGCCACTGGAAAACATAAAGATCAAAAAGGCTCACAGATCATTCCAATAACACATAATTTATTCTAAGAACAGAAAAATGCAAAACTGTAATTAATTTACAAAGCCAGTAGAACTTTTCTGTTAAAACACAGTATAAGGAATGAAAGTAATAGGCCAAATTCTAAATAAAAGCCTGCAATACATAAAAACAAGAGCATAATACATATTTCAGGAAGGCAAATATGGTAAAATTTCAGGATGCTTACTAGTAAATCTATTGCATCCAGAAAATAAAACAAGGAAATCACTGGTTGCAGCAATAGTTGCTCTAAAAATGAAGTTTGCTAAATAAAGCTCATCACCTTGTTTTAATTTTTAGAAACTCCAGGAAAATAAGAATTGAAGAGATTGAATTAAATCATTTATCAAAAGCTATGAAGTATTATTGTGACTAAGAAAACCATTTCTATATAACTGGCATAAATAATGATTTAAATGTTCAGTAAAAACTAGGTATAAAACTATATGAGTAATTTAGGAAAAAATATAAAACCATTGATTTGTTTGAAGACTGCACATCTAGAAACATAACGGGTTCCAGTAAAAATGATAGAATTATTAGAATCATAAGACAAATAGTATGGACACAAGAAATATATTTTAAAATCAATGTGTTTTTCTTATTAATAGCTATAAAAACAAACGGAAAAATTTGCAAAAGTTTTAGTATCTAATAATTTTGGCAATGGCAAAAGTTTTGCATGAAGAACATGATAAATCACAAACTTATTGGATGGAAGGAATAGAAATAAATAAATAAATTACTCTATGAATATATGCATATAATAAATTACAATTGTAGTAAGAGCAGCTTTCTTTGGGAAAAATGGATAACATTAAGTTATAATTCTTATGAAAACATGCATAGTAATAGCATAATAATCTATAAGCATATAAATAAGTCAATGTAATGCAGTCGTATGAATAAATATACATTGTAATGGAACAGAATATAGAATATAGAATAAGGGAACTCATTGTATAAGAGGCTCTAAAGCATAACAATGCAGGCACCATTAACACTGTGGCGTGTGGCCCTGTCAGATCTTGGAAGCTAACCAGGGTTGGGCATGGTTAGTACTTGGATGGAAGTCCTTCTGAGAACAGTAGGTGCTGTAGGCTTGCGGGAAGGATCTGGCGACGCACTTCCCCACAACAATCAGCCATTGAAAACCCTATGAATAGCAGAGAAGCACTGACAGTAGAGTTTCGTCTGTTGTACATAGGGTCACTATGAATCAGACACTGACTCCAGGGCACCTAACAACAACAAAAAGCATAATAACAAATATGTATTTTAGTTCAATGGGAAAAGGATGGGCTACTCAATAAATAATCTTGGAAAATCTGGCTTTCTATATGAAAGAAAATCAAGACCTGTCTCTTGTGTCATGCATACAACTAATTCCATATGAATTAAAGATTAATGCAGCTTTTATTATAAAATTCCAGAGGCCATATAGAAGCATATAAGTAATATAAAATATGCTTTAAAGTAAGCTGCACTTATTAAACTACACATAGTTTGTCATAAATTTAGTTAGGGTAGCATGGAAGATATATATTTGTTAACTAATTTCCCCCCCACAGAGGACAATTGTGCTAATGGCTATAATATACTATATAAGAAGATATGAAAAATTGTCAAGCTATGCCAATTTCATGTAATTTTCATGGAAGAGCAGTGAAAAAAGCTATCCTGGAACACCTTCTGTAGAAAAATAATTGCAGTCTTTTAATAAATTTCTCACCTCTCTTCTAAAATTAATAATACATATACCTTTGTATATTCATTCTTACATTTTTACATTAAGAAACTTATAATAAAATGTTCTCATAATTGCCCAGTGTCTCCCATTCATTCAAAATATTTTATTTATGTCTTAATGTTTTCCCCATTGTATTCTTACAATGTTTTCATAGAGAAAGATGACAACTGAGTCACATAATGTTTAATATCAGATATTTTTATAAAATAATTTTGAATTTAATAAAGCTTTTCAATAACAGAACTGAGGTATTATAGCCTTGTGATGGGAAAAGATCTTAGTCCTTGATACCAAGTACAGTAACTTTGAAGTATTTAAGGAATCTGTGAAGATATTTCTCATAACAAATGCCAAATAAGTATGATTGCAGGGGTTGATTTTGCTCTTTGCTCCTGAAACAATTTGTGTTGTGTTGGCAGAGGTATTTAAATAATACGTGACTTGTATTGAGGACATAATTCTCTCATAAACCAGAGCTTCAACTTTTAAAGTGTTTAGAATTAGAAAAATTTACTCAAGATCCTAACTTTATAGTCCTTCCTCTATACAAGGTACAAATAGTCAATGAGTTGTCCCTCTGCCTGCACTCCCTGTGCTGTGTACTGTCAATTCACTTTCATTTATTTGTTAATTTGATGACGTTTATTCCAGGAATCATTCTGGTGCATCACTGGCTAGAAAAACAGCAATGACCAAGAAAGATATGCTCCTTGATTTCATATTAAATACAATGTACATTGCATGCAGACACATAGATGCATAGGAGTTACCCAAGAGAGGCTTAACTTCATAGAATGAGAAATGAAGATCAGTGTTGTGCTCCAGTCTAATCTTTGAATATGTTTCCCCTCCTCCTTTTTGTATTAACTAGGGGTTAACCCCAGGACTTTACACATACATTGCAAGTGCTCTGGGCTGCATCTGTAGCCTATTTTTTATTTTTTATTTTCAATCAGGACCTTACTAAATTACCCAGGCTACCTCTGGCCTTGAACTGAAGAGCCTCCTGCCTCTGCTTCCCAAGTCACTGGTATTACAAGTGTAGGCTACTACATATGTCCCTCCTTCTTTTTCTTGACAAACAAACTTCCTCATTCTATTTCCATCTTCTAATTGCTGATTCAGTTCTTTTGTTTTTAGAATAAAAAATACTGTCCATGAGACTTCAGGTCTCTATACCTAAATGTATGCATTTATCTAGTCAGAAAAAGTCTGGGACCATCTGAAGGATGAGTGTCCACTTTGTGACTATCCAGCATATCAATTCTTATTCTTGGGATGTTTCCAAAAAAAGAAAGACACTTGCAGCCTAATGTTATTTTAAAAATTAGGGATGAGTACTTTGCCCAATTCTCCTCAAAAAAGATTTTTTGCACATACTTTAATATACTCACCTGACAATCTCCTCTGGTACCTCATGGATTATTAAAATATAAAAAGCCAAAGACCACTTCTCTTGGAAGTAGGGTTCTTCTTGTGCCCAAGCTTCTGGCAAACACACACGTAAAGGCAATAACTTAGAAAGTGGAAATGAGCCCTTTGAGCTGTCAACTGTGCAGCTTTTAAAAGGTAAAACAAAGGCACAACACGAGTTCCTTTGGCTGTTGTGTCTGTGGCCCTGTGAGGTCCCCATCCCTGTGAGTAGGTGTTGAGTGATAGGACAAACAGCAATGAGTATCCCACTAGAACTGTCGCTGTGTAGCAGGGCATTTCTCCTGGACGCAGACTTTAAAGCTATGTAGTCTCCATGCTTGATTTCCTGGTGCTCCATGAAATTCTGTAAGCTTTCGAAAATCATGTAACATATCTCTTTCTGTTTAACTCTGCCAGGGTTAATTCTGTTATCTGGAGCAGAGTGCCCTATCAATAGTTTTCTGGAACATTTTACAAAGCAGCTACTTGATAGCAAAGAGAAATTTGGATTTACTTGTCAGAATGGCTTAATGTAAAAGGAAATAAACTCTACTATTTTGTGGACATCTACCCCAGACCACTGTGTGACAGAAGTGATTGGCAATATGGTGATATTTCAAGGCCTTTTGAAAAATTGTGCTTTGAAATTTATTTAGGGAATTTAGTCTCTGAAGAAATTGAGGATTAGTTTGCCATTGGTATGTGCTTAAAAAAATCTCAGATATAAATCTTTTCTGAGTAATTACCCCATTAGAAGGAAAAATTTTTACATGTTTATGTATTAGTTAAAAATAAATTTAATTTAAGTAAAAAAACCAATAATGTTTCTTTTTTCTTTTTCTTTTTTTATTGGAAATTTTTAATGTACACCTTAATGTAATTTGTTCTAACATGCTTTTCATTGTGGCATTTCCATATATGCGTTTTGATGTACATTAGTCATATAGGTGCCCCCTTACCCTCTTGTATGCTCCCCCCCCCACCATCTAAGTCTTCTCTATCATTTACTTGGTAATATTTTTCTATATGTCCTTGGGTTCCAGTTCTGTTTAAGATAGAAACTTTTCTGTAGTGAACTTTGTTATTATCTTGTCAGAACAATTGCATGCATTTTCTAGACCATTTATACTGACACCATTCTTAGCTTTTTTTTTCAATAATGTTTCTTAACAGCAGTAATCGGGGGGGAAAGTCACTAAGAAAGGGGGACAGCAAGAGGGGTTGGCTAGTCACCAAAGATAATGAGATGTGTAGAATAGCAAGCAATTAAAATAAGTCTCACCCATATCAAAAGTTTACCCAAAACTGGATGTTCAGAGAAATAATAAGAACATTATATCTTTTGTTTCAAACATGATTTTCCAGTCTATCTGAGCTAAAAGTCAGTTTTTACCATGTATAGTTTGAGTACATGGGAGAAGGACTTGGTTGCCCACTTGGGAAACAATCCTGAAACAATCTGCCTTTGAAAACCCTATGAATAGCAGAGAAGCACTGACATAGTCTGGGGCATGGCATAATGTGGAGGAGTGTTTCTTTCTGTTGTACACAGAGTTGCTATGAGTCGAACCCAAGTCAATGGCATCTAACAACAACAACAACAAAAATTGCTTGAATACACAAAGTACAAATATAATAACCATTACACTTATTGAGCATCTGCTATTTAGCAAGCAAAGTTCTAGCCACTTTTAATGTATTATTTTTCATCCTAACCCTGATCACTTATAGTAGGTACTACTAACCCACTTTTTATTTATTAAAAGTAAAAGAATTGGAAAGGAAAAGTATCTTACCACAGGTCAACTACCTAATACAGGGTGGTACTGCAATTTTATCAAGTCTCTGCTCTTTAATATCCCTCATTCATCAGCACTCTTACTTAAAACCTTGCAAAGTGACAGCTAAGGAACCTGAAATAGTAATCAGTTTATTGTATGTAATCAGGAAGGTAAGGAAGAGAGTCCGAGTTTGAATTTGATCTAATTCCCAAGCCTGCACTACCTCTTAGGATGTGCCAACTGAAGATCAAATAATTGAATCAAGAAGAATAAGATTCTACATAGCAGAGTAAACCAAATGAGTGAAGAGACAGCTTCTGGAATGGGAGGAAAAAATCATACGTCTCATAAGTGTTTAATATGCAAAATATAAAAGGAAATTAACAGCAACAAAACAACTCAATTAAATAACAGACAAATGATCTGAATATATATTTCTTAAAAGAAGACATACAAATGCCAAACAGAAATATGAAAAGGTGCTCAAGTATTACTAATCACAAGAGGAAGTGCAAATTAAAACAGTATCACCTCACACCTTTTAGTATGGCTATTATCAAAGAGTCAGGAAAATGGGAGATAAAAACATTAGTGAGAACATTGCGAAAGGGGACTCTTGCATGCTGCTCCTAGAAATACAAGTTATTAGATCCATTTTGAAACACAATTCAGAGGTTCCTTAAAGAATTAAAAATAGTTCTTCCATATGATCCAGGAATCCCACCATTGAGAATATATCTGGTGGAAATTCAACTACTACGTTGAAGAAATATTTACACCTCTATGTTCATTAAGGGATTATTCACAGTAGCTAAGACATGTCATGACATTACTATCTATTGGTGGAAACAAGTAATGAAAATGTAGTGCATATACATAATATAATAATAATAATAATAATAATAATAATAATAATGGAATACTATTTAGTCTATCTTCTTTCTTTTTCCTTCCTTCCTTCCTTTCTCTCTCTCTCTTTCTTTCTCTTTCTTTCCTTCCTTCCATCAGTCCTCTCTCTCTCTCTCTCTCTCTCTGTCTCTCTCTCTCTCTCTCTTCCTTCCTTTCTTTCTTTCTTTCTTTCTTTCCTTCTTCTTCCACATTCCTTGGGGGCATGAACCCAGGGCTTTGCGTGTAATTTGCAAGCCCTCTACCACTGAGCTGCATGCCCCAGACCCCTTTTAAATTTTTTTAATCTTGAGATTGGTGTTTCTGAGTTACAAAGGCTGCCTCTTGCCTCAAACTTGCAATCTTCCTGCCTCTGTCTCCCGAGTTGCTTAGATGATAGCTCACTGTGCTCAGTGTCCACTATTTGACCTTTAAAAAGAAGGAAATCTTAGTTGGGCATTTTGCTTCATGCCTGTAATCCCAGTGACTTGGGAGGCTGAAGCAGGAGGACATCAAGTTTGGGGCCAGAGGCAACCTGCCCAATTTACTGAGACTTTGTCTCAAAAATTAAAAAAAAAAATTATTATAGAGGGGCTGGAGGTACAGCTCAGCTCAGTGGTAGACCTCTTGTTTGGTGCACATGAGGCCCTGGGTTCAATCCCTTAGTACTGAAGAAGAAGAGAAGAAGAAACTTTTTCAATTTCTGATAATACCGATGAACTTGGACAACATTATATCAAGTGAATGAAATAAGCCACACACAGAAAGATAATTACCACATAACCATTCTTACATGAAAAATCTAAAACAATTTTATTTAGAGGTACAGAGACTAAAACAGTGGTTGCCCAAAATGGGGCTTGTGGAAGTTGGAGAGATGTTAGTCAAAGGATACAATTTCAGTTGGACAAGAGGAATAAGTTCAAGTGATCTATTGTGTAACATGGTGACTATGGCTAATAACAGTATATTGTGTTCTTTAAAATTACTAAATGATAAGTGGGTGAGGTAATGCATACATTATTTAGCTCAATTTAGCCATTGTGCAATGCATACAGATTTCAAAATATCATGTCACATATATTTCTATTATTTTTCAATTAAAAACTAGATAATTTAAAAAGAAAAAGATTAACAGGTGTATGCCAGGCCGAAGTTTTTATTAAAACAGCCAGTCCAGTCTAATCTATGTAAAAGCGTATGCTTTCTAATATGTATGATACTGTCATTCTTTGTTCTAGCACATCTAAACACTTTGCCTCTCTTAGAAGTCACACTAAAGCCACAATAGCATGGCAAAGTTACCAACAATGAAGTACTGTGGGGCAGGTATCCTGTAGTCATTATAACTGTGAATGTTGTCACATAGTTATGCCATCTGCAGTGTGTAGGATGTGGGAAAGTAAGAAACAGGCACCTCCCAGCAGCCACTGCTGCCAAGATAAAATAGAGTGACCATAAAGAGGTCACACTAAAGATAATTCTATAAAGGAATCCTTTATAAGAGTGAACCTATTGAATTTGGGAAGAAAATAGGACCAGAGGCCAGTCTGAGGAATGGCATTATCAGATGTTAATTTATTTACATTATTTGATAGCTTTGGAACCCACAATGGCCGCTTTGGGCTGCAACCACAAAATAAACTAAGGCTTTTATATTCTTAGTATCACCTACATTTTGTTTACTGTAACTAATATGCATGTGGAAGCATTAAGTTGCCTCAGAAACTGGGTTCCCAGTCAGCATAATGTCACTTTTAGGTCAGAAATCATCTAAAATAAAAATCACTATGTGTTAGATGGAAGTGGTTAATGTATTACTGTAGAAAGTTGGAAACTTCTGATTTAATCAAGTTAGAATCATTATGGGGGGGCACAAAAGGGAAACTTAAGATAGCTATAAATGAATTAATTCTATTACATTCTTCCTTACTGAAGAAATATTATCGGGTATTTTCTGCAGAAAGAAGAGGCAAAAAGAGACAATTTTCAGTTGTTTATTTTGAAGATTGAGAGAATAGATACCCTGAGAAATGAGCATAAGATACACACTTCTTATGCTTATGGGAACAGGGAAAAACAGTAGCAATGAGCTAAATATGTGAGTTAAAGAGCTCAGTATTTTGTTCTCATGTTTGAATCAACCACATGGCTGTGTAATTTTATACAATAAAATGCACTTAAGTACAGACTGTGATGAGTCTTCATGAATGCATTTACTCTTGCAGTTATTTCCACAATCAGGAAATAGAGCATTTCCATTATCCAAAATTATTCCCTTGTGATTCTCCAGTCACTACCACTACTAGCCTTAGCTCCAAGCAAGAATTGGTGTCCTTTCTCTTAATTAATACTAAATTTGCCTTTTCTAGAATTTCAGATCTGGTGACATATGTGAATTTAATAATTTAGTGATAAACATATGCTGTATCCTGATGCCTACAGCCATATCACTGTGGAATTGGATCCCATCAGATCTCCGAAGCTAAGCAGGATCTGACCTGGTTAGTACTTGGATGGGAGACCACCTGGGAGAATACCAGGTGCTATACGCTTTAGAAAAGGACCTGACAACCCACTTCCAATAAACAATCAGCCATTGAAAACCCTATAAATAGCAGAGAAGCACTAATACTGTTTTGCCTGTTGTACCAGTAGGACACCAACTAGATGAAACCTAACAACAATGTATCCTAATAATATGTGTTCATTTCTTACTGTATCTGATACAATCAGCACAGGAATGTAACAACCAGTCTCATATGAGGTTAGAGAATTTTAAACTACCCATCTATACTTGACCACTTTAACATAATTCTTAAATCCTTTAAAGAGCACTGAGTGGATATTATGCATTCATTCACTCAATTAATCATTCAGCACATATTTATTGAGCACCTATATGTGTCAGGTAACATTTAATTGTTGAGACATACATGAATGAAAAAGAAAAATCATCCAGGTCTTTCACTGAGCTCATATCATAATGCAATAAATAGATAATAAATGTGATAAGATAATGAAATTGTTGGACTTCAGAAGGTGGTAAGTGCTATGGAAAACCAAAGCAAAGCATAAATAAAGGCTTGGGAGTGGTGGTGTTGGGAAGTTAGATTTTGAATGATGTATTCAGAATAGTCCTCACTGAGTTAGGGGACATTTGTGCAAGTCCTAAAAGAAATGAAGGGGTGTACCATGAGAATATCTGGGTACAGCATGTTCCAGGAAGAAGAAGAAGTTGACACAAAAACTCTAGAATGGATGAGAAGCCACAATTCATAAACCTATACTGACTCATGGCACAGAAGAACAAGGTAAACCTGACATGCAAAACAAATTAAACCCTAATTGTTTGAACATCAACTAGTCCAGACCTGCATATTTCAAGATAAAAATCAAAGACAAGCTGAGTTAGCAGAATTCACAGGTTCCCAAGCCCATTGACAGGTTGAGCAACTTGTCTACTTTACAAATCAAATTCTTACCAGTTGCTGCCCACGTTTTGCCTTTCCCCTACAGCCACTTTGGGTGACTAACCTCACTCTTTGAATCCCTTACTTCTCACTTTTGAGACACTCCTGAGACTCTAGCAAAGCAATGCTATCCTATGTTCAGCACACTTAATAAGTGCAACTTCATATGATCCATGGGCTTCATTGATGTTAATGTATGTGGAGGCTGCATGAGGCCTGAGGCAAAAAGGAACCTGGACTTTTAAAGTGACAAAAGGAGCTCAGTGGAACTATAGCCAAGTGAGACAATGAAAAAAAACTGTAGAAGAAATAATGTGAGAGGGGTAAGGGGAAAACACCATAGATGGCTTTACTGGTTGCTTTAAGGATCTGATGTTAGTTTAAATGAAAAGTGAAGTACGAAGATTTTAAGAGAAGTGCTATGCACTGACTTCATGTACAAGGCCTCACTCTAGCTATTGAGTTTGGAATGGAGTATAGGAGGATGAAGTAAGAGAGCTAACCAGTTGGCAAGCTATTGAAATATTCAAGACAAGAGATAATGATAGCTTGATGAATGTGACAGCAGTAGACATAGTGAGAAAAGATCAAACACAGGATACGTTTAGCAAGTGGTGGTATTTACTAATTGATTAAATGTTAAATAAGAGAGAAAGAAATATCAAGGACGATTCCAGAGTTTATGACTACAACAATTGGAAGGATGGAATTCCTACTTCTTGACTAGGAAAGATTGTCACAAAACAAGCTTGTGGGAGAAAATGAGTAATTCAGAACATTACTGTGGGCTGAATTGTGTCCTTGTAAAATACATATCTTGAAGCTCTAAATCCTAGTACTAATGATTGAAACTGTATTTGGATATAATGCTTTTTAAGAAGATAATTAAGTTAAAATGAGGTCATCAAGGTGAGTCTGGATGCAATATAACTTGTCATGAGAAGAGGACATTAGTAGACAGACACATAGAGAAGGAAGATCGGGTGAATGTACAGGGAGAAAATGGCCACACACAAGCCCTGGAAGGAAGCCTTAGAAGAAATCAATCTGTTTGACACTTTGATCTCAGACTCCTAGCTTTCTGAATGTGAGAAAATGATTGTCTGTTGTTTAGTCTACCTACTCTTATGACACATGGCTATGGAAGTCCTAGCAGGTTTGGGAGTCGTTTGCACAAAGATAGTATTTCAGGGTATTTAATTTGGAGAGACCACAAAGAGATTGATTGCAGATAGAGTACAAGGGACCCAAGAAATAAGCCAAGAGGAAGCCTACTTTTAAAGTTTGGAGATGAGAGGTGCAGAAGAGACTCAAAAAACAAGCTGAGAAAGAACCAAGAAATTAGGAGAGTGTGAGATCTTGGAAGACAGGTAAAGAAGCAAATTTGCTCTTCAAATCCTCTAAATCATTAGCAGGTTGAAAATTCAGGATTCTGTAAGGTCCCACTCCAAGAGCAGATGTATTCTGTAGTTTTCCATCACTGATACCCCTCCCCTCATGGCACATTGCCCTCACAAAGTTTCACTAAATTGTAGAAGCTGCCTCTGGCCTTGAACTTGTGATCTACCGGCTTCTGCCTCCCAAGTTGCTGAGCTTATGTGTGTGACACAGTGCTTGGTTTAAGTGTTTCTCTGGGTGATAAAGTTTGGGAACTATTGGCTTAAGCAATGGGTCTCAACCTGACATTCATAATAGTATCACTTGGGACGCTAAGAAGTCAGAAGGATTGCATCAAGCCTATTTCCGTGTAGCAGCCACTTCCCTTCTCCTCCCTTCACAGAAACCTCTATGTAAATGATTCCCTCTTGGCAGGCCAGGCAGCTTGCTGCTCCTCTTAGTAGGATCAGCCACCTTCATGAAGTGCTTATAATAAAGCCTCTTGCTTCACATACAGCCTCCTGTGACAATGTGATCTTTCTCAGCTCAGACCTAACAAATCATCCACTGTATTTAGCGTCACAGAGGACATCAGTAACATTAGCAAGAACACTTTTGATGCAACGGGGAGAAGGTAAAAGTCTAACTGGAAAAAGCTTAAGTGAAAATAGGAGATGAGGCTATGAGAATAGTTTAACTTTTGTTTTGTTGTGTCCACCACAGAAGTCATGGAGAATCTGCTTTTTAGATCTTTGTTGCATAGGCAGTTGATTCAGTTCAATTTCCAAGGCAGCAAAACCAAAGCACAAAACTTTCACGGACACAATCCCCGAAAGTACCTTAAGAAATTTCTGGCTGTCAGAAATCTCTCAAAATGATAGTTGTGATATACTTCTATATTAAAAAACATTGTGTAGAATAGTAGCCCCATCAATAAAATAGTCTTGGACCATGACTCTACAATTTTGCATACTAAAGTCTTCAGAGAACTATTTATTATTTTTTGTTTGATATGATGATGGATTTCCTAAGCACACAAGGAATTACATTAAATAATTTCAACTGAAGCTTTGTTTTATAAATTAAATTTACTAGTGAAACCTATTAATATACCCTTTTATATCAAGACATAAATGTTTGTTTTAGAGATATGGTCTCCCAAAAGAATGCAAACACTATCTAATGGCATACAGAATTTTTCTCTAATCCAGTTAATTGAACTGTAACAATTGGTTATTTAGGACACCTAAATACCAATCTGAATAGTGAAGTTTTGGTTAATGCACTTTTCAGTTGATAAGAAATAGCTGTTCTTTCATTATTTTTAGTTTTTTCTTAGAGGTTGTAGTTAACACTTAAGAGATTGATGAAAATTGAGTACTGACTGATTCTTAAGGAAGGAAAGAGGGGTATGTGGCAAATGTTATTAATTCAAATTCAAGTTTATTAACTTATTATATATGTTTCCGTTGGTGCCTCTTTTGGGCCTTATACTATATTAGTTACTGTAGATAAATAAGCAAACAAGCATAGTTCCTGCCTCACAAAGCTTATAATGTAATGGAAGGAACACTGACAAGTAATCAAACATACAAACCTATAATTAAAAATTGTGATAAGCTCTACCACAGTAATGGTATTGGGAGTGATACTTCTAGATGGAATAATATAGGTTTTATTACTAACTGGGAAACATTTTGTGAAAAAAAAAACCTGAAGAACAATGCATAATGGTCTGTAGAACATAAAGGAAAATACTTCAGAAAGAATGGCCACGAAAAACCAAAGATGATGATAATGTGAGATCTGAGTAAGAACCTCTGCACAAGGAGGTGGAAGAGAGAATAATCCTAACAAAAGCCTTGTGTTAGAAAAGAGATAGAAAACTTGAAAAATAAAAAATATTAGGTGCTAGAGCTTAATGAGTGAAAGCTTATCTTGTTTGAAATAAAATTATAGAGATATGGGGGAAAAAGATCTTTCTTGGCCATGTAGGATTTCATGATAAGTACAATAGGGGGCTTTATGAGTGTTTTAAGTTGAGGCAAACAATATTTTAGTAAGGTCATTTTACTTTCTGTGTAGAAAGTGAATCAGGTGAGCACAGTCAATGAGGCCAATTGGAAGGCTCCAGAAATATTCTTAAGAAAAAAAAAACTGTGTAGAGAAAATGGTGATGACATTAAAGAGTGTATTGTGCCATGTTCAGAGATAAATTTGAAAGCATTTACTGATAAATTAGGTATAGGGAATGTGGAAATAAAATTACATGAGGAATTACAAAATCTTCCTCTGAAGAATCGTATATCGTATGCCCCTTTAGTTCTTCAGGAATCTATCCAAATAAATGAAAACGCTATTTTTGATGCTGGTGGCTTAACCCTCAATTGTTATATGCTCACATTCAAAAATCCTTGAAACATAAAGAATAGATTTAAATATACAACTGAAAAATAAGGATACATCCTTTTGGTCAAAAAGGAAATAGATTTTGAATAACAACTAATTTTTTTTTCAAATAAAATGCATGCAGGTGTACTCACACAACTCACACACATTTAAAATGCAATTCTTTTCAAAAACTTGTTTTCACTCATAAGAAAAATATACTTCTTCAGCTTTCTGATTTATTGTATGACTCAATTATAATTCCCCAAATGGAAGTCATAACCTCCTTATAAATAGAATCATTATGAAAAATCTCTTCTTGGATTTCAGATGTTCCTAATTAGTTGAATGTTTATTAAAAGCTTAGGTCTATGCTGTTGTATTATGGTGAGAAATCGTAGCCCTGTGGCATCCAATTCCATCAGATCTCAGAAGCTCAGCAGGGTCGGGCCTGGTTAGGACTTGGATGGGAGACTGCCTGAGAACACCAGGTGCTGTAGGCTTGGGAGAAGGACTTGGCAACCCACTCCCAAAAATCAATCCACCATTGAAAATCCTATGAACAGCAGAGAGGCACTGACAAGAGTGATTCACCTGTTGTATGTAGGGTCTCTATGAGTCAGACACTGACTCCATGGCACCTAACAACCGCAATAATCTATTTATTTTAGATATCACTATAGTTAAGAGAGTGCATAACTGAAACTCTACAAAGGTTTAGTCACAAAACTGCATTCTAGCCTCTTATTATTGGTTGTTGTTGTGACTAAAAATAATAAATTATCAATTATCTTCTTTCTATCTCTGAAAAAAGTTAAAGGAAGCATGCCCTTTCAAGAAAGAGATGTGGCAAAGGCAGACTGAAGAAGACCATTGCTGCTCTCTTCAGCTTTGTCTTCAAGTAGTATTTTTACCTAATTCAAGGGTGGATAATTTTCCTGGAAATCTGATTCTCACATGAATACTATTTATTCAGATTTTGTATGACTCTCTTTTATAGGCCACAGTCCCATGGCAAATCTGCTTTTTGTCTTTCTTTTTTAAAAAAGGTATTTTCTTGAAACTAGTTTTAAATTTATTCTCAATTCATTCTCCATGGAACTTGAGCCATAATATAGAACAGTTGAAGATACAAGAAACTTAAAAAGTGGCAGAGAAATATGTATTTACTCTACAAAGCCTGATGCACATTTCAAAATGCCAAAAATAATTTGTGGGGAAAGTTAAGAAGATTTTTGTGTGGTGCTAAGGATCAAACCTAAGGCCTTGGGCACACGAGCCAAGAATTCTACCACCAAATTACATCTCTAGCTAAAATTTGTTAAAAAAATTTCTGGTATCCAGGCATGGTGACGCATACCTGTAATCCCAGTGGCTCGGGAGGCAGAGGCAGGAGGATCGCAAGTTCAAGACCAGAGGCAGTCTGTGTAATTTAGTCAGACCCTATCTCAAAAAGTAAAAAGAGTGGGCTGGGGGTGCAGCTCAGTGGTCCAGCACTTGCAGAGCATGCAAGTGTGAGGCACTGGGTCCAACTGCCAGTACCAAAAAATAAATAAATAAATAAATAAATAAAAAATAAAAAAAAATTCTGGTTATGGAAATGAGGTTTTCATGAAGATAGATAACAAATTACAGTGACATTTTTATTATTTTAATTTTTCTTTGAAAATGAAGAGCAAAACATTATTTTTTTAAACAGTGCCAGAAAATAGTGGATTTGGAAAAAAAAAAAAACCAGATTATACCTCATTTTGTTTGATAACTTTTTAGAAAACCGTTGTACCTCTTTTGCTATGTGGGAAGGATATTGGTGGAGGATAGAGGGTGGTAGTTAAGGTCTTAAGTATTGTTGCTAGGTGCCTTAGAGTGGTGTCAGACTCATAGTGACCCTCATGGGGTTTTCCATGACTGATTGTTTCTGGATCATTTTGGGGGTGGGCTGCCCATGTCCTTCGCCCATTTTTGCAGTGCTAGGGATTGAACTCAGGGCCTCAGAGTATGCAGAGCAGCACTTTACCAACTGAGTTAAACTCCAGCCCCAAAGCCTTAGGTAGATGAAAGCAATCAGCTTTTTAATATGAAACTCTGAGATGCTCTAACATTATGCATCACATTATTCTAAAAGGGCATAGAAAAACAAAGGATGGCTAAGCTAAACTGGCTGGATTTCCAATAGGACTACCAATATTGTGTAGATAACAGCAAGCTGACAGTGAGCTTGAAGAGAGGTCTCATGAGAAGGTAGTCACAGGTCAAGGTAGGATATCGAAAGAGGTCAGAGTTTAGCCATTGCCTGAGCACACTATGTACATAGTCCCTATCTCTGCGGGGCCTCAAAGTATGCAGGCAAAAAGCTAGGCAGCCCAGGAGCAAGCCCACCTCAATGACAATGTGTGATTACCGATTACAGTGGCTCTGGTTAGCCAAAATTAGAGGTCAAATTTTTGTCTTGCACATTCCCCAATCAGCAGAAGCAGCATCCCCTGGGCACTTGCTAGAAATATAAACTCTTGGGTCTCAGCCCAGACTTGAATCAGAAACTCTGGCATTCAGGTTCTAGCAATCTATAGTTTACCAAACCTCCAGGTGATTCTGATGCAAACCAGTGTTTGAAAAACTCACAGAAATAATTTTCAACCTCCACACTTAAATAATACTAATACATTGGTCCCATCCTCAAAGATTTTGATTTAATTGTTGTTGGTTCATCCTGGGCATTGAGATATTAAGAATCACCTTGAACACTTCTTGTGTTCAAGAAAGCTGAAAATCATTTACTTAAAGAAGATTTAGATTTCACAAGAAGCATCTCAATTCAATGGGTCTATTCCCTTAGACCACTGTAGTCATGTCTTTCTCGGCCATGCAACCTCACACAATCCCAATTTTCACTTCTAGTCTGGAAACTTATCCTTGGAAATGCTGTATAATTTCTTGCAGAATCAAATAAGGAAGTTGGCAGCAAATGCCACAGGTCATCAGAATTTCTTTCTGGATCAGGATTTTCCCATCTCCATAGTTCCCTTTTTCTATTCCAAGCTGACATGACTCAGTGTTGAGCTTACTCTTGATATCTGATTTCAAGTGCGTTAGTTTCTCTCACATGGTGGCTGCATGAACTTCAGGGAGTCACTTCTCAGTTACGTTCTATTATGTATCTAGGAAATCTGGCACTAGATAAAATGACTCATCCTTCTAATTTTTTTGCTTAACATATTAAATTACACCACAGTTCGTGGTGTCCTGTGACATGTTTTTTCCTCTCAGAGGTGACTCCCAGCTTTCACATCCTTCATCTTTGTTCATACTTTGATACACACACACACATACACATAAACACACACACACACTTAAATTAGTTCTACTTATGCTTCCTTCAGTTAATGCAAATTATAAGGTTTTATTGATCATTTCAGTTATGAATGACTCAGCTATTCATACAAATGCAATTTCTTTGTTTCAAAAACAAGTGAAGATGGCATTTTGAGATAATGAGATGCTGTTATATTTTGGAGACATAATGGAAAATGTATACATATCTCAGTGACCCTTCCTTTCTCCTCTGCACCTTCCAGTAAAGATTTTGAGAACACATGGAGGACACTTGATTAGCTGGATCATGGGTTCCCTTGAGTCAACTCCTTTAGGAATAAAAAGCACTATAGATGAGTGGCTAAGAGTACAGATGGTGGAGCCAAACCCTGTAAGGTGAAGCCCGGCTTTGGCTTCTACTAGATGTATGATCTTAGACAAAGTATTTAATCTTTTACTGTCTCTATTTCTAATCTTTAAATGGGAAATGAAATTATATTATCAGGACAATGCAACTGATAAAGCTAGTTAACATATGTAAAGCAGAACAGGGCTTTCCCCCATATTAAGATCTCAATGAATATTATTATCTGTGTAAAGATCTTGATATTTTCACATTCAGATTCATGAATCTAATTTTTTAAAATTGTAATCACTGAACAATATAATGAAACTAATCAGGAACTGAAGTTAGATTGCAATTCTTTCTATATGTTTGAGACTTTAAAAAATAAAGGTAATCAATGCCTTAATTTTCCTGATTTAAGCTTGGTTTACTTGTTCCTGATGGGCAAGTACTGTGACTTTTATTAGCTGTCTGTTAATTCCTAGACAGATGTGAGCCTCCTGTGAGACAGCAGGGAAGGAGTGAGCTAATAAAAGTCTACAGTTTGGCCTCAGATTTTAAGCACTGGTTATGGACAGAGTCACTATTATAATGGAAATTTAAATGGCAACAGTAATAATTGAGAATTAACTGTCCAAACAGAACAGAAATTCATAGGTGAAATTATATCCACAGCATCAAACCCATCTAATTACATAGAATGCTGAAAAATGATAACACATATTTTGTGAGACCTGTAACTCATAAAAAATTTTTTCTTATCCTAATACATTTCATTTGTAGATGATATTATGGTTTATAAATTACTTTAGATTTTACTTTATTTAATCTACTTGACAGCAATGTGAAGGAAGAAATAAATGTATAATGCTCAGGGCAAAGGGCAGTACCAGTACTGGATATCAGTTCCTCTGGCTCCTGCATTTTCAACTGAGTGCATTAATCCATCAATACTAGATGCCTATGAAATATTGGTCAAGAAATATGTAGAAAATTTGGGATAACTAACATTAATATTATAGGTTCATATTATAAAAATATCTTATCATTTCTCATGTTATAAAATGGTATATATAAAATATGTTGTTAGTGTAAACTGTTCTTATTTAAAAGTCATAAAGACAATTGGTATTTTTAAAGTTTTTATTCCAACATTCTCTAAGTATCTTCAGTAGTGAAATGAATTTTGTGAAGAAATCTTTGCTCTTGGTGGAAAATACTTACAGAGGAAAACTAAGAACAAACAACTACCACCTTGATCCCACTGTTGCTTTTGTTGTTGTTGTTGTTGTTGTTAGGTGCCCTGAGTCAGGTCTCAATCATAGTGACCATATGTACAGCGCCTGCAGGGGTAGCCCTGTGGCATCCAATCCCGTCAGATCTCGGAAGCTAAGCAGGGTCGGGCCTGGTTAGTACCTGGGTGGGAGACCGCCTGGGAACACCAGAAGCTGTAGGCTTGGGAGAAGGACCTGGCAACGCCCTTCCAAAAATCAATCTGCCATTAAAAACCCTATGCACAGCAGAGAAGCACTGACAATAGTGTTTCCTCTGTTGTACAGAGGGTCGCTGAGTCGGATACCGACTTGACGGCACCTAACAACAACAACAACATATGTACAGCAGAACAAAAGAATCTCTGACACTGTGCCATGCTCAGCACTATTGTCAGTGCTTCTCTGCTATTCATAGGGTTTTCAATGACAAATTGTTTCTAGAGTGGGCTGCCAGGTCTTTCTCCCAAGCCTGTACCACCCAGTATTCCCAGATGGTGTGGGTACCTGTCCCCATGGACGGAATGAGGCTAGCTCTTCTTCTCTGACAGGGATCGGGACCCCACACCAGGGGACTGGCAAGCACGGCAGAGTCAAGGATGGCTTTGGGATACCTTTAGATTAGATTTCATTATACAGCTGCTGTAAGGAAATCAGTGTTGGTCCAGGGCCTTCCAGGTGTCCTCCAGGAAGGCCAGCTTCTTCTCTGCTGCTGGTCTCCAATGATCTCCATCTCATTCTGGTGATGGGGTGGCCTCTCTGATGGCAAGCATTCTTCTCTCTTGATCTGGTGATGGTGTGGCCCATCTGCCGTGGAGTGGCAGAACTGCAGAGTGGCAAGTGAGCTCTACTTAAATAGTCTTTAGGTAACTGCCTGAAGATGGCAATCAACCAATCAGGTGGTGGCGTGAGGGGCTGAGCACAACCAATTAGGAATGACATTCAAATAAAGGGTGAAACTGGATGTCACTTTCTGGCCAATCAGGAGATGTTCTTTAGAGGCCAATCAGGGGGCAGGATGAGGGTCAGGAGTAACCAATCAGGTGGCAGGGGGTCTGAGAGGGCAAACACCATTTTGGCTCACTCAAGGCCAAGAAGACCCAGATGTGAGACAAGGGTCATTAGAGGCCATCTTACCCTGGGGCATAGACTTCAGACCTCCAGGTAGGCTAGATGGACTTTATCCCAATCATGCTTCTCTCTATCCCCTGGGGCTATCCCATAATATTCACTACAAGATGGTCTCCCATCTAAGGACTAATCAGGCTGATCCCAGTTGGGATCAGATACCAGATTACAGGCTTGATCCCATAGTTGACAAATATATAGCTCCATGTTTATATAGATATATAAATGTATATATCATGTTGTTGTTGTTGTTAGGTGCCGTCGAGTCGAGTCCGACTCATAGCGACCTTATGTACAGCAGATCGAAACACTTGCCCATTCTGTGCCAGGCAAACGATCTTATTTATGTTTAAGCCCATTGTTGCACACATTGTGTCAATCCATCTGTTGGAGGGTTTTCCTCTTTTGCGTTGACCTGCCACTCTTCCAAACATGATGTCCTTCTCCAGGGATTGTTCTCTCCTGACTACATGTCTGAAATATGTAAGACGCAGTTTGGCCATTCTTGCTTCCAAGGAGCACTCTCGATGCACTTCTTCTAGGACAGATCTGTTGGTTCTTTGGGCAGTCCATGGTATATTCAATAGATGTCTCCAGCACCACAATTCAAAAGCATCAATTCTATTTTTGTCTCTCTTGTTCAAAGTCCAGCTTTCACAACCATATGATGCGACTGAAAATACCATGGCATGAGTCAGACGCACCTTCGTCTTCAATGTGACATCTTTGCTTTTCAATACTCTAAAGAGATCTTTTGCCACAGCTTTTCCTAGAGCAATGTGTCTTTTGATTTCTTGACTGCTGCTTCCACGGGTGTTGATTATTGAGCCAAGCAAAGCAAACTCTTGGACAACCTCAATCTTTTCTCCATTTATTGTGAAGTTGCATGCTGACCCAGTCATAAGGATTTTTGCTTTGTTGATGTTTAGTCGTAACCCATATTGAAGGCTATGATCTTCATCAGTAAATGTTTTAAATCCTCTTCACTTTCAGCAAGGAGAGTTGTGTCATCTGCATAACACAGGTTGTTAATGAGTCTTCCTCTAATCTTGATGCCATGTTCTTCCTCATAAAGTCCAGCTTCTCAGATTATTTGCTCAGCGTATAAATTGAAGAGATAGGGTGAAAGTATACAGCCCTGACGCACACCTTTCTCAACTTTAAACCACTCAGTGTTTCCTTGTTCTATTCGAACAACTGCCTCTTTGTTCAAGTACAAATTTCTCATGAGCACAATTAGGTGTTTTGGTATTCCCATTTTCCGAAGTGTTATCCATAATTTGTTGTGATCCACACAATCAAATGCTTTTGCGTAGTCAAGAAAACACAGATAGACATCTTTTTTATATTCTCTGCTTTCAGCTAATATCCACCTGACATCAGCAATGATGTCCCTGGTTCCCCACCTTCTTCTGAATCTTGCTTGATCTTCTGGTAATTCCCTGTCTATATACTGCTGCAGTTGCTTCTGAATGATCTTTAGTAAAATTTTGCTGGTGTGTGATATTAATGATATTGTCCGATAGTTTGCACATTCAGTTGGATCCCCTTTTTTAGGAATAGGCACAAATATAGATCTCTTCCAGTCAGTTGGCCAAGTAGCTGTTTTCCACATCTGTTGGCATAAACACGTTAACACCTCCAGTGCTGCATCTGTTTGTTGAAACATCTCTATTGGTATCCCATCAATTCCTGGAGCCTTGTGTTTTGCCAGTTCTTTCAAGGAAGCTTCCACTTCGTCCTTCAACACCATTGGTTCCTCTTCATATGCAACCTCTTGGAATGGTTGGTCATCTACCAATACTTTCTTGTATAATGTCTCTGTGTATTCTTCCCATCTTCTTTTGATGTTTCCTGCATCATTTAATATTTTCCCTGTAGAATCTTTCACTACTGCCACTCGAGGCTTGAATTTTTTCTTCACTTCCTTAAGCTTGAGAAACACAGAGCATGTTCTTCCCTTTTGGTTTTCTGCCTCCAGCTCCTTGCACATATCATTATAATATTTGTTTTTGTCT